>PVKS010014254.1:0-48741 GCA_004027875.1 Aplodontia rufa | reverse complement strand
AGTGGAATTGCTGGGCTGGGTGGTTGCTCCGTGTTTAGTTGTTTGAGGAGCTGCTGGTCTGGTTTCCACCAGCAGTGTGTGAGGGTTCTGATAGCTGTGCTTCCCCGGGTGTTGATACAGTGCCCAGCCCTGTCCTGGCTTCTAGTCCTCAAAAGCTTCCACTGTGACATTCTTACAGGTCCCAAGCTGGGCCCCACCAAAGGCTCAGGGATAGGCTGGGGAAGCGGGGGTGGGGGTGGGAGTGGCGGGCACTTGGGTGCGGACCTCTGGAGACGGAACTGGAATCCATGAAAGGCAGAGCCCTGTGCCCGGCTGCTCTCTGCAGGGTGGGAGTCATGACGTGGGAGAGGCGGCCCTGCCATCCGGGGACATTAAATCACTGGGTGAGACAGTGAACCCTCTCCCAGTCTCCTTCACCTCTTGTAACTGCATGGGGGCGAAGTCCTGGCTGGCTCCGGGGTGCCGATCGCAACTCCAGCTCCCACTGTCTTATTCATCACAGAGCAGCCGGCCTCGGCTCCGTTCCTTGGCTCGCAACAGCGTCAGAACAGAATTTGTGAGCATTTTGGGGGGGCTGTTTATTTTCACAACCAGCGTCTATTTATGGCAAATGATGCTGATTTTCCACGTCCAGGAGCCAGCAATCATTTCTTTTTAAACCACATGTCTTGATGTTCCAAAGTGGATGAAGACGAACCTGAAACAGCATCTCACGGTGGTGTTGAGAAGGTGGCAGGCAGGTGCTCCAGGCCCTGGCTCAGAGGGGCGGGGCTGGGAAGCAGCGAGGTCCCTTTGCCAGGCAAATGGAAACCGGGTGCTGCTGAAACAGCAGGTGTTGCTGGGGGTGGGGTGTTGTGACCCCGAGCGCCTTTCAGCTGAGACTGTGTGAGTCTGTGATTCCCACTGTCTTGGGTCAGTTTCCCGATTCCACTGTGGCACAGTGGGAGGGGCAAGGTGTTTGGGGCTGCCCTTCTTCCTGGAAGGTGGAAGGTGACCTCGCAGCCCTGCACGCACGCTGCTGGGGAAACATTACTGAAGATGGCGCCCCAGCTCAGAAGCGCTACCCTTGGGTGGCTTTTGGCATCTGCTGAGTCGTGAGTGTTTCCTACTCATCCCCCCAAGTCCTCCGTTACAGGGCACAACCTGCCAGCTCTCAGGTTGGTGTCTGTGTGGACTGGGTACCAATGGAGGGATGTGGGGTGGGCTCTGCAGAGAAACAGAGCCAACAGAATGTGTAGAGTCCCCTTACCCACGGGGACTACATTCCAAGACCCAGACATAACGAATCCTGTGTTCAGACACAGGATGATCAACCTGATGTGATGATCAACCTGATAAATAAGAAGGCTACTGAGACTAATAGGCAGGTGGCATATACAGAGTGCATATGTGATTCATGTCTCATATGGGACAGTGAGGGGTGGCTTGAGATTCTACCATGCTACTCAGGACTGTGCACGATTTAAAACTCATGAATTGTTTACTTCTGGAATTTTCCACTTCATATTTTTAGGCTTTGTTTGATCTCAGTTAACTGAAACTGTGGAAGGTGAAACTGTGGTAAGAGGCAGGGGAGGGAGAGAGAGATTTATTTTAGGGAATTGGCTCATGTGACTACAGAGTCTGTCAAGTGTGAAATCTGCAGGGTGGGCCAGCAGGTTAGAGACCCAGGAAGGAGCCAGGGCTGCAGTCCATCGCTGGAACCTCTTGCTCAAAAGAGGTCGACCTCTTAGTCTAGCCACGTCTTCAACTGATTGGATGAGGCCCACCCCCACTGGAGGGCATCTGCTTGATTCAGAGTCCACGGACTCAAATGTGAATCTCATCCCAAACACCCTCCCAGTGGCGCGGTGGCCAGGCCATGAGCTCTCCTGCGTCCTTAGCTGGGCCGGACGCACAGAATTAAGAATCACTGCTTTCAATTCTCTTTCAACCCTTGGAGAAGGAAACCTCTGTTTTGTGCTAGTGCATATTAATACTTCCCAAACACGCATGGCGTCCTGTTTTAGCAAAGGAGTAGAAAGCTGGCTGTGGCCTGCAGCTTTGCCTGTGCAGCCATTTTGCTTTCTCTGCATTTATTTCCCAGCACCCAGTATTTACAGCAGGCGACTCTGACTTTCCATTCCAGTTGTGACACAAGGCTTCCTTTCTGAGAAACATCCCTTTAATAAGTGACTGAGTTCCTAGGAATTGGGGCGGCCCCTGGACACACCTAAGCGTCCACGTGGCAACAACAGATTCGGGACCCGTGGGCCCTGACAGGGCTGGGCCAGTGCGGGGACAGCTCATCACACGCCCACTCCACCTCTTGCCAGTCTGCATTTCTCCCCCGCCTGGGGACAGCCCTGGTGATTCCCTCCCACTTGGTGGCTCCTGTCCTAGACAGAAGGAGAGAACACCGTCTTGGGGAGGTGGTTCCACGTTCAGCTCCTTGGCCCTGGTGCTAGTGATGATGGGTCCCCATTCACAGCACCCTCCGGGTGCCGGGCGTGGTTCCCTTCACTTCCGCTAACTGTCCTGGCCCCCAGGGGGCTCTGCATGGCTCAGCTGCTACCTCAGGTCCAGGCCGCCCCGCTCAAGCCTGCGCTCACCCAGTTTTCCTTCGATTGCTTCCTACTCGCAGTCGACCTCTGTCTCCTTCCTGAATGAGCCCATCGGCTGAGCAGTTGGAGCCCTGCTTTCCCTATCTGGGAGCTCCTCGGGCCAGGCTGAGTCACCTGCAAACTCCATCAACGCCCTGGACAGCTGTTATCACTTATGGAAGATGACATGGCCACTAACCTGAGCGCAGCTGATCTGGACGCACTGAGAGTCATCGGTACGCGGTGTTCTGAGGAGAGGACACTGCTACAGGAGGGTGCGAGGGTGGGGAACACGCTGCGTTTGCTCCCCCTCACCCTGCGCTGTGTCGGTGGCACTCACCCGGCTGCGGTGTTTGCTGGAGGGCTTAATTGAAAGGAAACTTTTGAACGACAGCTGCTGGTGGTTGGATCTGTAGCTGTCGGAGCTCATCACACTGGGGAGATGGGGGAGACCGGGCTTCTGTCCTTGCCGAGTGAGTCCAATCATCTAGGTACATGAGGCCTCCTGAGGCCTTCAGTAGACTTGGAACCGGCTCATTTTTGCCACCTAACAACCACGTGAGGCCAGCTGGGGTTCAGTGGGTGGGGAAGTAGACCCCACCTCCTGATGGGAGGATTTGCTCCGCTAAAGTGATTTTTTTTTTTTTTTACTTGTGTGCATGAGGGACACTCGGTGGCCTTTTCCTTTTCTTGTGATGCTTTTGTCTGGCTTGGGGGTCAGGAGAACGCCAGCCTTGCAGAATCCACTTTCCTGGGCACTTCTCTTGAGCTGGTCTTCTTCTTTAAACGTTTGGCAGAAGCCTCCAATGAAGCCGCCTGAGCCTGGAATGTTCTCTATGGACTCCAGGCGCTTGATAGAGATTTTTTCCTCCATCTACAATCGAGGGCAGAGGCTGGTTGGCTTCTTGGCCTCCTACTGGCTCCTTCACTCCTGGACTCTGGCTCCTTCCATCTGACAGGCACGGACACCGACTAGGAGCTGGCTGCCAGCTCAGGGCTGGGGAGAGCGTTCTGCAGAGAGGTTCAGGCTCCGAGCTGCAGCAGGGTTCTCAGCACCCCACAGCAGAGCCTCAGCCAGCAGCAAGAGAGGGGAGAGAAGAATGCAGGGCTCCGCTTCCTCCCTGACACTGCTGTCATCGAGTCCACCCAGGGGGTGTGCTCCACCCTGCATCTCTTCCACTCTCTCGCAGTGCTGGGTCCCACTGTTGGCCCTTGGTTTTGTCCCACCCAGGTGCCGGCTTCTCTCCCTCCTCTCCCTTGGCCCTTTCTCCCCTACCCGTGGCTCCATCTGCCATCTGCACACAGTGGCGGGTGGTGGTGGCTCTGGAATTTCCGCTTGGAGCTCCTGTCTTCTCCTAAGTGCCGCCCTGCCCATCCTTCCAGCCGCCTGGGCCCATTTCCACCGCCGCTCTCCCCGCATTTCTAAAACCAAAGACGCGTTTCCCTTGTCCTCCAGATATCCACTCCTCCTCCTGCCCCCGCTGGACTGTGAAGCAGCGTCCCCTTGAGGACACACTAAGGACCGCCAGAGTCCTTGCTTCATCCAAATCCCGATGGTGCTCCTACTTGAATCTGAGTCCCCTCCCTGTCCCCACCTTGGCCAAGACCTTCAGCATTCGCCCTGGGTCTGTCAGAAGCTCCCCCAACCTTGCCTCCTTTCAGTCTGTCCTCCTCACTGCACAATGGATTTATTCTGTTTCTTTCTCGAAGCAGATTTTTTTTAAGAGAGAGAGGAACAGTGAGAAAGAGAGAATCAGTTATTTAGTTCTTCATGTGGCTTTCGCTGCTGAGACTCTTTGTGTGCGTGGTGCTGGGGTTTGAACCCGTGTACTCAAGTGCGCCAGGCAAGTGCCGCAGCTGTTGAGCCACTGCTCCAGCCCTAGAAGCAGTCCTTTTGACCGTCTCGCTCAAGAACCTTCTCAGCCCCCACTGCCTCTGGGGCAACGTCCGACACCTGTAAGCTTCGTCCCAGGGGAAGGCCTCGGGGCCTCACCCACACACACCCTCCCCGCAGCTGCTGGCTCTGCACCTCGGCCCCTGGCTCTTCCTGGCACCCACCTGCTGTGGAGACCCAGGTCAGGTGTCACTTCCTCTGTCCCGCTGCTCCCACCCCAGCCCAGGGCCAGCCGCAGCGTGCATGTCTCTCGTACTCCTTGTCCTCCACGAGTTGCGAGCTTCCAGGGCACACAGTGTGCCTTACCCATCTGTGTCCCCAGGGTGTGGTCTGAGGCAGGCGTTCAGCAGCAGCTCTGTGAACAGCTGCCGCATTTTAAAGAATGAGCCAGAGGCTGGTGACTGGAAGGAAGGCTGAGGTCTGTGTCCTGGTCCTGCCACCCGTCAAGAGGACAATGTGGACACATCAGTCAGCTTTGGCCCCCCGCAAAGCAGGCCATCACTGTCCTTGCCACCCTCACGAGAGGGCCATCCCTTGTCCAACACACCTCTGTCCTGCATGCAGTGACGGGAAGAGGCTGGGAGAGATGAACTCGTCCTTGGCTTCCCTCATCCCCAGGTGCTGCACAAAGTGTGGACGTGGGACCTGGGGGATGGCAGGGATCTGGGGCCAGCATTGGAAGCCACGTAGGGATCCAGGCCTTAAAGTAACAGGAACCCAAAAGGGAAGGGAAACTGAGGCTTAGCGGGACAGCCTGATGACTCTGGGGCAGACTGCCAGGGTTCCCATCCCAGCCTCCATTAGCAGCGTGATCTGGGGATGTTTCCTAACTTCTCTGGGCCTCGTTTTCCTTACCTTTAAAAAGGGGATAATTTTCGCCCCTTCATCAGTGTTCTGATGGGTAATGAACAAATTAACACCTGTGAAAAGCTGAGGACAGTGTGTGGCACACACTGTCAATACATGGCAATACACCTTGGCCCTCCTTATTGTTGGTGTCCTGGTTCTTGTCCCCATGGCTGGAAGACCCTATGGCTGTGCAGACAGAATCGTCCTCCGTGGCTTCTGCCCTGGAGCATTGCAAAATTCCAGTGTCCCGCCTGTGGCCGTTTCCGGACAGAACCAAGTGTTGGCTCTGTGCCCAGAGCTCTGGCCACAGCGAGCAAGAAGCTGGGCTGCCTGGGGCGCATGGACTTCCGCTGTCCCAGGGCATCTCAGAGACCTGGCTATTCCTGGCTGGCAGGTGTCCAGATACCAGGGAAGGAGGCTGAGCTGACCTCTGCCTTCCTGAAAACACAAGCCAAAGCCACTGTCCCCTTGAAGTCCTGGGGCAGAGGGAGGGGCCTTGGCTGCTGCCTGCATGGGGTGGAAGCACCAGCTCCCGAGTGGCCCTTGGAATCTCTGGCAGTGCAGCCTGGTGACCACACACCAGCTTCCTGCCCGTCTGTGCCAGGGCCTCCCTGGCCCTTTGCGAGGGCCCTGCCTGGAACACTTCTGGTTGGAGGGCTGCCCCGGACCTCCAGATGCCAAGCAGCTTGGGTGGGAATGGAAAGGTCCCACACCTCGGGATTGTCCTTCTGCCTGCAGTTCCAGGAAGAGCCTCCGGTGTAGGCTGCGAATGTGCTGATTGAAATTGTAGGAAGAACTCCCCGCTGGGCTCTCCTGCTCCTGTGAGTGTCCCACAGCGCTGGGGCTCCTGGTGGAAATGTGTCTTTATGAACCGGGGTGAAAGGGCCCTGAACTGCCCTGGTAGTGTTGCCCCTGCGCGGGTCAAACTGAACGCTGCCTCTGGGAGTGGGAGGGCAGCGGGTCACCAGCAGTCGGGTGTGCTTCCCACTCCAGGGTCACGCCCAGAGCACACACAGGAGGGGCCAGTTCATGGAGTCGCTATTAACCAAGATCTGGATGGACATTTCTGGGGTACTGTGTGCCACCCGCTCAACTTTTAGGGCTCCAGAGCCACTGAGCCCCAAATATTCCATTCTTCGTGCAGAATTTCCACAAGTCACCTGTAGCTCCCCATGCCTCCCTCTTTCAGCCTTGTATTTCTCCTTCTCAGCCCTAGGCTTTCCGGTCCTGATGGCAGACGATGCTGGTTGCTGCTGGGAAACCCCTCTGGCTGCCTCTCCTACCTTGGTTACCAATTCCTCTTAAAAAAGAAAAAATCAGCCCGAAGTAGTGGTGCACACCTGTGCTCCTAGATACTCAGGAGGCCAAGGCAAGTGTGAGGCCAGTTTGGGCAACCTATGAGTCCTTGTCTCAAAATAAAAAGTAAGAAAGCGCTGGGCATGTAGCCCAGGGGTACTGAGCACTCGGGGCCTCAATCCCCAATCCTGCCAGAACAAAACAAAACTGAAGTAACACCCTTTGGTTCTCATATCCTGCATTCTGTATTGCTTTTTGTGGTTGGTTTTGTGGACATTTCATAGTTTGGGGAGAACGTGGGCCTTCTGTCTGGAAGTAGCCTGTCATGGAACGCACAAGGTTGGGGCACCCAGGCAATTTACTGCACCCAGGGAGAACCATGTGGGCTTCTGGCTGGGAGCACAGGGCGATAAATTGAGAAAACAGAACCGAGTCCATTCCACCATGTCTGAATGGCTGTTTAATGATCAAGGAAAAGCGCTGTTCATGATCTAAGCCATCTCAAAGTGTATCAACGATGATAGCAAAGGCTTCAACTCGGCCAGCGAGCTAAAGGATTTGAAATGCAGGAAACCGTATTTAGTGCCAAGGATAACCAAAGTGTAGCTCTCAATCAGGCCCTCCCTCGATTAGTCCAGTTATACCTCAACTTTGGCTACAGGGCCAGTGCAGAGAGATGCTGCCTTTATGAACCCCTCCTGCCTGCTGCCAAAGGACGGGGGCTAAGGGGACGATTTGACACTTTGTGCCCTCTTGCCTGGTTTGCATTAGGCCCCAAGCATATGCGTATGAAAAGGCAGGGCAGAAGAGTACCCTGGATTCGGAGTGGGAAAACCAAGGGTGTGAGTCCCAGCTCTGCAAATTACCTGAAGGCTTGGGAGCCTCAGTTTCTCATCTGTAAAATGTGGTTAATGATCCCTTCCTCTGCCAGCTTCATCAAGTTGACACAAGACCAGTGCAGGACGCGCTGCTTAAACTACAGATGGACCTTTAATCGCGAGGAGTCTTGTTTCCGTGTAGGATGCACCCCTGGGCTCCCCTCCCCAGCGAGGAGTTTTTTCCTGCATGTCTTGCCATGAGGTCAGCCCAGGGTTGAATTTGCGGGTTTTCCCTGGGGAATGCCATGTGTGGACTGCTTGTCCCAGTTATCCAGTGCCAGCAGCAGCTGCTGGGCTGCACATGGCAGAGAGCCGGGGAGGACAGAGGCTGGACAGGGACTGGCAGGAGAGCATGCACCATGGAGTCTAACCATGCACTGTGACCAGAACTCTAACCCTGCAGCAGAAGACAGAGGAGGAAATAAGGTGGAGGAAGAGCCTGGAGAGAAATATGAAAAACAGATGGAGCCACACAGAGAGAAAATAAGATAAAGAAGAAACACAACAACTAGAAATGCTATGAAAAAGGAGCGTGACAAAAAGTGACAAGTTGGGCTGGAGCGGTGGCTCAGTGAAGAGCGCTTGCCTGGCGTGCAAGAGGAGCTGGATTTGCACCCCAGCACCACGTACACCAATAAATAAAGGAAAAATGAAAGGAAAAGGGTAACAAACAGCAGCTGCCGGATGCGCAGTGCAGTGTCCACAAGGCGACGACGTAAGGGACAACTCTCGATCTTCTGAGCACAGACTGCACTGGATAAGAGGAGGCAGTGGATGGGGGTAAATGGTGGTGAAGAGAAAAACCTTTCCCTAAGCAGGAAGCTCCTAACGATAACCAGGAAATAGGAGACATAAGTATCGCCTGGAGATCTGGGGAGGTGGGGCAGCTGAAAGGGCTCAAAGCGATTACTTCTGAGGCGCAGGACTGAGGTTGATGTTTTTTCTTAATCTTCACGAGTCTGATATAGGGCAAAACATTGTCAAACTCTGCGATCACAGGAGTTGGGTTACTCTACAGGAACTGGAAAATCCCTCCAGTGCAGTTCCCCAACTGCAGGCAGGTAAACGCCCAGGCCCAGGAGGCCTCTTAGAATGTTCTGCTCAGCTCTGAAGAAATAGGGGAAAAACAATGTGGGCAGGCTTTTGGGCAGTGGTTGTGGATTCCTTAGAGATCATTGTGAGCCTTCTGAGGGGTCTCCCATTAAGGTCAAGGGGACAACTGGAGCTGGGGTCTGGAGATTTTTAGACTGGCCTTGTTCCTGTTTGCCATGGGACTGGGGCAGGTCGTGACCCTCCCCGGCGGCTTCTGGACAATCAGGGCTTTGGAAAAGTCTGCTGTAGTTCTACGTTTCTGTAACTGTAAAATGACAGCTGTCTGTGCAGCGGGTGTGGCAGGAAGCAAAGGCGAGACACAATAAACAGGCGGACGATTAAGATGCCTTCAGACTGCGCTGACTCCGAAACAAATAGAAACCCAGGGCGCGGGGTAGACGGGCTGGAGGGAGGCGTGATGACTTTGCATTGGGCGATCAGGGTCTTCGCTTAGGAGGGATGTGTGCACGAAGACCTGGACAATGTGGGAGTGTGAGCGGAGGCAAGGGAGAGACCACTAGAGGGACATGGCCAATCTGTCTAAAGCAGCAGAGCACCGAAGTCTTCAGGAACAAAGGGGAGGAAGAGAACCAGTGTTCACTACTGCATTTCTGGAAGGGAGAGTGGTTTTCTTTTTGTCAAGGATTAACTCTGAGGTCAACCTGAGTTCGGTGAGCCCGTTTCCATCCAGCATGCAGCCCAGGGAACGATTTGTCTCCAGAAAGGACGGGATGCAACCCGGGTGTGTGTTGTAGCAAGGAGACAGCATAGCTGGGACAAGCTCTGGGAATGGCAGAGGCTGGAAAGGCCAGAATTAAACTTCCGGGGGAAACCAAGGAGGTTAAGAAATCAGAGACCTGACATCACTCATGTCTCGTGTAAGAGGTGGCCCAGTCCTTGATACCCTCTGAAGACCCTCCAAAGATCAAGGCTGACACAGCACTGATGGCGTCCAAAGAGTGAGAATCCAAATGCATGGGGAAAGAATGACCTCTGCAGGATTAGTTAGATAAGGAAAGCTAGGTTGGAGGATGGGGTTTAGATGTCAAACCCCATCGTGGCAAAAGCTGCACCGCACCACCATAACAGACGAGCTCCTGCATCCTAGGAAGATGGACGGTGGGTGTCCTCCAATCAGAGCTCGCACAACCGACGGTGGGTATCCTCCAATCAGAGGGAAAGAGTGAGTGGGGGCGGGGCATGAAGCAGGAAGTGTTACCGTGGTGCTGCTCCCTCCATACGGAAACAGGAGAAGCAGGGAGTTGTTCCTCCTAACAAGCATCTCTGGAAGGGTGCGCAGGAAACTGAAGAGTGGTTACCTCTGGGAAAGGACTGGGAGATTGGCCAGGGGTGGTGACAGAGGAAGGAGGCTTAATTTGTATAGAGATGCAGGCGTAAAGGGTCACTTTTATTTCCTCTTAATGATTCGTGGTACTTCCTCACATTATAAATAATTTCTTTCAAAGCTTCTGATAAGGTCACCAGCAGTGTTCTTGGGTTTACAAGTTCTGTCACTGATTTACACCCCTCTCCTTTTTTTTAAACTGGAGATCTGAATTCCAGATGTCATCATGGGAGAATACTAACTAGGTGACATCTACTTCTCTGTTCCCTAATTTTCCTGAGCACCTCATGGTTTAAAACAATCTCTAGTCACCCTTATATATAACTCCCCAGCCTTTCAAAGGACTCAGACCTTATTTGACCTCTAACAAAAACTTACCCCTGTCTCTGCAGAAGCCTATTCCTGATGTCCCAAAAATCTTCAGCTGAAATCATTCCCAGGAGTCAAGACAGTGCCTGCCTCCCAGACATCAGGCATTTGAGAACCATTTTCAGGGTTTTTACTAACACGAACATCCCCCTCTTTTATTTACATAATAGTTTTCTTTAATGACTCACTTTAAAACTTCAATAAATTTGTTTTGAAGGGATACTTCATATCATCACTACAAATGATATTACTATAAAAAGGAAGAACCTTGAAAATAAATATTATAAACTAAAAAATTGTTATTAAATTGTAACTATGGCTCAACAAAGCTCTGCCTTTTCTTTTTGGAAAAACAAAATTGGTGTTAAGAGACAGACTAGTGCTGTTTCTTGATGTACCCAGGAACATTGGAAGGGGACTTTCTCACTATGTGGTTCAATGTCATTTAATGCCACATCAATGCACCATCCAAAATCATTCCTTGTAACACTTGAATTCCATGGTTGGGGAAATAATGGGTTAAAGCCTTTTTTTCTTTTCTAGAACGTTTTGGTTTTGTGTCCATATGTTTTTGTGTCATCTGAGCTGCACAAAATATGAAGCTACCATCATCCAGGATTTTATGGCCTTGAAGAATTTGACCTTTTGACATTCCAACCGATGTTGAAGTAACATGGCCTTTAGTATGGTTTGTGACCCTTTTTTCCAAGAGTCAGAAATACAAGTATTTGGAGGCAGTGTAGATGGCAACTGAGCATGGTGCAGGCCTAGACAAAGGGGGATCTGTCACTTGAGAAGAATTGGAAGAATCTCTGAGCTAGTTCATTGGTTTCTTCCAAGTGGTGTGCACATAATTGCTGCTGGGACCTCCCAGACTCAGTTCTGCAGCCATGTAGCTCCAGGCCTGTGTGAAGAGTCCTGGGTCTCAAGGAGTAGCCCCTGTGTGAGCCTAGGAACCTCAGTCAGTCCCATGAAGGAATGACAGAGGGACAGCAAGCAAGGTCAGAAAGGAGAGCTGACAGAGGAAGAGTGGGGGCCTCAGTAGTGCATGTCCTCTAGAGGAGAAGGCAGAGAAAAGACAGCCATAAATGACCATATTCTAGAAATATCAGTGGGTGCATTGTTAAAGTTTCATGAGAGATAGGGTCTCTACATTCTCTCAGCACAGCTCCTCATCCATATGACAACACGCATGAACCTAGAAAACATGCTAAGTGAAAGAGACAGATGCAAAAGGCCACGTATTGTATGATCCCAGTTATACAAAATGAGAGAAGCTATAGAGACAAATTAGTGGCTGCCTGGGGCTGGGGCTGAGGGGAATGGAGAGTGACTGCTTGATGGGTACAAGTTTGCTTTTAGGATAATGAAATGTTCTAGAACTGAGTCATGGTGATGGATGTGTAATATTTTGAATATACTAAGTATCACTAATGGCAAATTTTATAATGCATGTAGTTTACCACAATTAAAAAAAAATCCCCCCCTGAAGTGACTGTTTAGTTACAGTGAATGAATCCTAAAGAACATAACCAACTGGTCGAAGTTGGCATCACCAATATTGGGACCATCTGACACACTGGGCCTCTCGGCAGGGTACACCAAGGGGACATCGCTCACACAGCATTCCTAGCAAGACAACAACCTGAACTGTAACGTGGGGAAACATCAAACACAAGCTTACCAGGCATTTTACATAACAAATGGTTGACTGTCTTACATTAATATCTTGAGAGAAAAAGAAAGGTGGAGGGGCCATTCCAGATGCGAGGAGGCTAAAGAGATTTGACAAGAGAACGCAACCGTCGTCTGGGGGAAAACAAGCAGCACGGAATATGATTGGGATAATTGGAGAAATCCGAATTTGGACGAGAAGAGCGATAGGAGGATTGCATCATGTTCAGTTTCTTAGTTGGAATTACCATACTGTGGCTGTGTGAGAAAATGGCTTGCTTCTGAAAAACACACTGAAGTATTTAGACTTAAAGAGGTTTGGTTTAGGCAAGTGGTTGATGAAAGAAATGTGTATGCGTGCATGCTTGTGTGTACCCGCATGTGTGTTTATTCCATGTAAAACGGGACTAAAATTTCATTTTATAGTCAAAAAGGATTAATTTGAATTGTATTCTTAAAAATTAGACTAAAAATTAACTTTTATTTTTTACAAAATTTGAATAAGAGAATCTGGTCACAAATTATTGGAGAGAAGGGCTGGAGCGGTGGCTTGGTGGCTACAGTGCTTTGCCCGGCATGCACGAGTATGCGAGTTCAAACCCTAGCACCATGTATACGGCGAAGTCTTGGAGCAAGGAAAGCCACATGAAAAGCTAAATAAAAACTGTTTCTCTGTATCTCTTTCTCACTATTCCTCTCTCTTAAAAAACAACAACAACAACAAATTATTTGGAAAGAAGAATGAACCAAATATTGATTTTAGGGATGGATATGATGTCTTCACTTGACCTTTGGCTTTTGTTGACCAAGTCAACAGTCATGTTTGTAAAACTGTTCAAGGACTTCATTGCCATCCCCAAGTGTGGCCTTTAACCCTTGTGAGAGAAACTGTTCTTTTCAATGCTGTCTCCCCCACATCATCTACATTTATTCTTTCCTTCTTCATTGTGAACTAGTCCAGCTCGGACAAGTTCTCACACGTTAATGCCTTTGGTTCCCTTTGAGCAGTAGTCCAGTGTTGCTTTCATCAGTTTAGTACAACGCGAGTTCTTTTGCCAGATCTCTAAGTTCATTTGCAATCACTTCCTGTTGTGTATTATTCAGATTGTCTTACCAGAATAAAAAACATTTACTCTGGCTGGGATCTCAGTGGCTTCACATTCAAAGGCTTATTTCTCAATCACAGTCTGTCCAAGGTGTGAGGCTTCAGTGTACTGTCCCTGTGCTACCCCCAGCCACTTCATGAGGGAGGGAGCACAGAGAACTGTTTTGTCTAGGCTTCTGCCACAGGAAATGACCTGTGGCTCCAACCTAGCTGCAAAGGAGCCTGGGAAATGTAGTCTTGTTTGCTCAGAGAGAGGAGAGAAATGGCAGCTGTCTGCCGCACATCTAATTTGTATTTTATGAGCCAGTGTTGTTCAAATGGGGATAGGTATTAGATGAGGGATGTTTGAGTGGGGACTAGTTCCATAAATGGCCAGATGAGTGAGAAATATTTTCCTACCATGATCATTTTACCTTGGTACAAAGTAGGGCCTGAGGAGTGAAACTCAGGCGAGTTTGTGGGATAAAGTGATCAGGTAGAGCACTTTAACTTACACAGAGCTACTCCTTCCCAAACTCTCCTGCGCCTGCTGGAGAGCTGCAATGCCTTTCAGAATTAGAGATTTTAATTGGTGCTCACCTTCTTGTTCCCCGAGGAACTATCGGCTGCTGGACCTAACAGCGGGCAGCTCCTCCTGCTGGTTTTGGTCCAGCGTAGTCTCTAGGTGAGGAAAGATGAGCAGAGCTCTTTTGATTTTCTTAGACTCCCACTGACAATTGCTTTAATTTTCATTTGGTTTTATTTCATCTTTGACAAATTTGCATTTGCCCCTCCAGCACATCCCCTTGTGCCCTCATTGTGACCCTGGCTGCCCGCCTGCCCTGTGACCATGTTGGTGCTTCTCGCCTTCATCATCATCTTCCATATCACCTCTGCAGCACTGCTGTTTGTCGCCACCATCGACAATGTAAGTTCCCTTCCTCCTGACCATCTCAGAGCCCATGGGTAGACAGAGCAGAGTCAATAGTGGCAGGCTCAAGACACCTGGGTTGGTGTGGCTGTGACTTGCAGGGTCCTCCTGAGCCCAGGCAGGAGGACTCTTGGACTCTGTGGGGCTTCTGGAGCACCTGTGTTCAGGTGGGGAGAGGAGGTCCTGGAGAATGGGGACTTTTGTCCTCTTGCCTCTGATTCCCCATGCAGAGGGTGGTGCTGGCTCTGGGCGGCCCTTGAGGAGGCTGTGTGAATCCAGCTCTCCTGGAGATCCAAGTCCTCAGCTCAGCACTGCTGCACGGCTGTTCTGTGTGTTGTTCATGGCTTAGCAACATCCGCAGCCTCTGTCTGCCAGATGCCAGTATACCTCTACCCTTAGTTGTCACAATTAAAAATGTCCTCAGGCATTGCCCGGAGAAAAACCAGGCTGCATTGAGGGCCACTGCCCCAGATCCCCCAGGTAACCTATCCCTGGCCACCTCTACTCCCTTCTTTAACATCCCTTTACCAGCCAGGATCCCTTGTTGCTAAGTCTGGACAGTGTCAGGTCCCCAAAGGACAAGTGCAAGAAACAGAAGATGGGGATTCTAAAAGAACATTCGATGCCATTTATTCACAGACTGTAGGCCATGCCCACCCCAGCAGGTCATGCCTAGAACTTTCCTGGCTCTACATGTGTCCCCATGAAAACTCAATTCTACCCGGCTGGTGGCCATAAGGCATAAATGTATTTTATAGCCTCTTGGTGTAGATTAATATCCCTCCTGGTAGGAAATGAAGCTTTTTAACAGAGATTCCCCCTGACCTACACCCTTATCCAGAGGCCTGGCTTCAGTCCTGATTAGTTCAGACAGCAGAGAGGTTTCAGGGGCAGAAGCTCTGCTCCAAAGCACACTGAGCAGGTGCCACCAACTCTACCTGCACATAGGCCTCCTGCTGATCACTGTAACAATCAGAACACAAACAATGACACCTGTCCCTTAGAAAACAAGTACTATGGCCTGAGTCAGCCCTTTTGGGGGCATCATCTGCTGCACCCCAGGAGGTGGGGCCCCTCCCTGCACTGGTTTACAGATGAGGGAGCTGAGCCTCGGGTGGTTCAGGCCCTTGCCAGGGTTCACATCACAGTAATGGCAGAACAGGGATGTGGAGCACCCCAGAGGCTCCTGGGCCTAGATTCTGGCAGGGGAAGTGAATGCAGTCCAGGTTCCAGAGGTCCTTGGGCAGGAATCACCCGGGGCCTGCAATCTGTGAAGCAAATAATATCGACTGTTCTTTTAGAATCTCTACTTTCTATTTCTTGCACTCGTCTTTTGGGGACCTGAAACTGTCCAGACTTGGTGAAAGGGATGGACAGACGCTGGAGGTGGGAATTTTGTGGTGCACCGGTAACCACGTCAGCATGCACTTACTGACAAGAGGCAGCTGGACTTTCACTGAGTGGGACGGCCTCTGGGACGCATTTGGAACTGTGGTGGAGCAGTGTGGGAGCCAGACATCCATGAGGGCTCAGTGAACCTCTGCAGATGGGTGGGAGTCCTTTAGGGATGGAAAGTGGAAGGGGAAGGAGCGGAAGTGGCTTGGAGGGAAATGGAGGCACTGGCCTGAGGTGTGGCCTGAGGGGAGGCAGGGGAGGCTCGTCCCCACCCCACCTGCTGCAGGCTGTCCCCATGTCATCCTTTCCGACTCCCCTCCCACATCCCCTGCAGTTCTAAGGAACTGCCTGCCCTCCACTCTTGCTACCACCAGCCCAGCCTCTCCTCTCCCTCTCGGGCCACAAGGATGTGGGCCACCTCTGATCCTTTGCAGACTACAGCCAGAAGGACTGAGTCTCCTGGCTCAGGCTGCGTTTGAACAAGACCCCAGGTGACTCATCTGCACACTGCAGTTTGAGAAACATTGGAGCCTGACGGCCCATGTTTACGCTGCACCTTGGCACAATTAGGAGTTGGGGTCCTAACCAACATCTGTTGCTACTCCCATTGCAGGCCTGGTGGGTAGGAGAAGACTTTTTTGCAGATGTCTGGAGAGTGTGCATTAACAACACAAACTGTACGGAAATCAATGATGAATTCGAAGGTGAGTGTGAACGATGGCAGCTGGTGGAGCAGGCAGAGTGGGAGAGGAGCATGCAGGAGCTCCCACTGAGGAGGGATGGCTGGATCTGCCCAGCGCCCCCAGAGGGGGACAGCACAAGTTGGAGGGGGACCTGCAGCAGCTGAGCTGGGCCTTGCCCCTTCTGTCTTGCAGCACAGTGGCTTCCCATCCTCTCCTTCCTACACCTGCAGCCTTGTCTGGGACCTTCTCCACCTCCCCTTCTAAGCCTTGCCTCTAGAAGGCTCCTACAATGCAGTTCACCTGGGCTACTTCCCCCCATAGCAGCAGCCACTGTGGAGAAACCCAGAGCCCTTTGCTCCTCTGCCAGCTGTGGGGCCTCACCTTGGGCAGGTCACCAATGCTCTGGGAACCCATCACCCTCAGCTGTGGGAGAAAGGTGAAAACGATGCCCCTACCACACCCACCTCTTTGTATGTGTGTGGGGGGGGGCGCTGGGGACTAATCCCAGGGACATTTGGCCACTGAGCTACAGCCTCAGCCCTTTTTATTATTTTGAGACAAGGTCTTGCTAAGTTGCTAAGGCTGACCTTGAACTTGTGATTGCCCTGCTTCATCCCCCACTCCCAGTCACTAGGCTTACAGGCATGTGCCACTGCACCGGCTACACTTACTCTTGAAGTGAGCTTAAAAATGCAAAAGAGCTTTGGAGATACAGAAAACCCCACTTTTATGTTATATTTTGGTGCTAGGAATTAAACTCAGGCCCTCATGCATACTAAGCACACCCCGTACCACTTAACTGCGCTCCCAGCTTTGAAAATCTACTTGCCAACCATTCTCATTAATTGCAAATGGTTATTTTCACAGAACAACTGATGAAAGATGCACTTGGGGTCCCTTTTGCCAGATAAAATACAGGATGCCCTGTTAAATTTGAAATTTTAGATAAACAAGGAATAATCTTTTCTTATGAGTATGTCCGAAAAATGACAGGAGCCATTCTTATGTTCAAAATGATGTGTTGTTCATGTGACTCTCAAACTTGCCTGGGAACCCTGTTTCTGTTTTTGCTTGTTTGCCAGATCTGACACCTGGCGTGGGAAGCAGAGGGCGCCGCTCTCCCTGGGCCCCAAGTTCTCACTGTGCACTCAGGAGCAACATCAGCTTCCTTGCTAAAGCAGCAAAAATATTCATATATGGCACCAGGAGGCATGGGGCTGAGGCGTTTATGTACAGCCCTGCCAGGCAGGGACCACTGGCCCCATTTTAAAATAGGGAAACTGGGGCAGAGAAATCAGTCAGAAGCAATTGATGGAGCCAGGGTTCCTGGCTAGACATGACCAACTCAAAGTCTGAGCTCTGAACCACACGGAACAATCAGTGCCACCTCCCCTCCCGCTAACCCTTAGGCCTGGGAACTGCTGTTCTTCCTGGGGCTTGGCAAACCCAGCTATGGCCAGTTGCGCCCAGTTTGCAAGCTTCTGACACTTAGTTTCCACACCCCTTGTGGCATTACTGGCTTGTTGTTGTCTTTAAACAGGGGTCAGGGAGCTGCTGGCTAAATTCTGCCCAGGTCCTGTTTCGGTGTGGCCCACAGAGCTAGGAATGGCTTTTACATTTTACAAGAGGAGTTAAGAACAAAACTCCAAACCAAAACACACTAAGTATAAGGTCTGCAAGCTTGAGGGTTTTACTGTCTGGCCCTTTCCTTAAAAAAAAAAAAAAGGGCACTTTCCGTCCCTGCCACCGATAAGTTAGCATCACTTGCCATATACGAAGGAACGCACTTCCCTGGCAGCTTTAAGATGGTGTCTTGTTCTTTATCTGTTCAAATCCAAAACAGAACTCAACCGGAACCCAGGGATGGTGGTGCCGTGGTATCTCAGGGGATTGGTTCCAGGACCCCTTGAGGACGCCATGGTTGCAGAGGCTCAAGTCCCTTATGTGCAGTGGCCTGTGCCTGTGTGGCCTGCACGAGCCTGCCTGTACTCGGCATCATCCCTAGATTACTTTTAATTCCCAATTCAACACCCACAGTCACTTCATCTGTGGGGATTCAGCATGTGCTTGGCGCAAGACAGATCCAAGGTTGGCTCTTCGACACTCTCTGCATTTTTTTCCTCGAGTGCTTTCGATCTGTGGTTGGTCAAATCCAACGTGCTCGACTCCTGTTCTCGAGCAGGGATCAGCTTGTCCTTCCCCCGCGGGGCACCTGCCAACCCCAGACCTTGTTATTTCTCTGCTGGAGCCTCCCTCCCCTGTGCCCCAGTTCCTCAGGCCCCACCCTGTTAAAGCTCATCTAAAGTAGAGGAACCCCCACTCTTCCTAAGTGGGGGTCATAATGTTCACCCCCTATATATATATATATATATCTTCCAGGTACGATGGGATCCTCAGTTCCACGAGTCCCAAGCCTGAGTGGGCACCCTTGCCAGGCCTTATCCTAACCCCTTAAATCACATCTTCCAGGGTGATGTGGGCATCTGTACTTTAAAAAATTCCCCCAGCCAGGCTCAGGGGCACATGTCTGTAATCCTGGTGGCTTAGGAGGCTGAGGCAGGAGGATTGCAGGTTAGAGGGCAGCCTCAGCAACTTAGTGAGACCCTGTTTCAAAGTAAAAAACAAAATGCTGGGGATGTGGCTCGGTGCTTAAACACCCCTGAGTTCAATCCCTGGTACAAAAAAGAAAGAAAAGAAAAGAAAGAAAGAGAGAGAGAGAGAGAAAGAAAGAAAGAAAGAAAGAGAGAAAGAAAGAAAAAGAAAAAGGTCCTTCCAGAACATGAAGGACCCTCAGGTCAAGGGCCCGTGGCTGCCAGAGGGAGGGGTCTGGACAACTACTCGACTGCCCTTGCTCTCAGGCCGCCCCAAGCCAAGCCATTGCCCCTTTGGCCTGCTCTGGAGCTCCCTTGGCCCCAGGTGTTGGTGGCTCCCGTCCTCAGTCTCACCCTCGCCCTCTACCCCCAGGTTATGCAACGCTGCAGGCGGTGCAGGCCACCATGATCCTGTCCACCATCCTCTGCTGCATCGCCTTTCTCATCTTCCTGCTCCAGCTCTTCCGCCTCAAGCAGGGGGAGAGGTTCGTGCTGACCTCCATCATCCAGCTCCTGTCCTGTAAGTAAGGGGAGGGCAGGTCGGCCGCTGGTCCTGGCACCCAGCACACTTTATATTCAGGAGCTTGGGCTTGGGGGTTTTCAGGGAGGGGGTCCCCAAGGCATGAAGCTGGGCTCCACGAGGGAGCAGGAGTTGCTGCCGATAGGTGCTGCTTTGGTTCAGTGGGGAGGAAACGGTGTGCTGGGTGGGGAACAGCAGGGCTGAAGCCCCAGGACGGTAGTCCCAGACCCAGCCAGTGGCACTGTGGTACGGTGGGAGGTGGCCAGAGAGGTGGAAGGTCCAGAGTCCAGGGGGTCTTGTAGGCCATGAAAAGGACTTGGGGTCTTTGTCCTAAGCTGCTGGGAAGCCATCGACAGATTTTAGGCTGGCTGGTGACAGAAATGCCCACTGTGGGACAAGCCTGCTGGAGGTGAAAGGTGATCTTTTGATCCTGGAGTTGCTTAGGGAAGATGGGTGTGTCAGAGCACTTTTTTATACCTATGAATTTTATCAGGATGGAAAGTGGATGAAGGGATCAGTACTACAACATGACCATCAGCTGGCCAGAGAAGTTCTGGGCCCCTGGATGGACAGTCCCACAAAGATGGATGGAGGCTAGAGTCCCATAGAAAATCAGGGTGCTTAGCCTCACACTGGCCTGACCTCTATGAATGCTATCAAGTGTTCAGCTGGGATACTTTGGCTGTCCCTAAGAGACATGTCAGTTTTCCATGACTTTAACCATAGTTACTGCTTTTACATAATTTGTGACCTGGAGGTTGAAAGTACCAGAGTTGGTTTGACAGCTGATCAGCATCAAGCACCCTACTCTTTCTCTCCTTCCATTCTGTCATCTTCAGAATGCAGGCGATAATCCCTTCATGGCCCCCACAGGGCTGCTACAACACCATACATTTCATCCTGATCTAATAATACCTAAAGCAGTAAGCAGGGGAGAAGGAGGTCAATTTAAAATTGCTTTCTCCTCCTTTTCTCTCTTATCAGGAGCTTATGTTTTTCACTGAAGAATTTTCTGTGGCCAGAACAGGGGTCACATGTAGTTGTATCTATAAAGTGTAAGTAGTAAATGGTTGGCAAATTGTGGACCATGGGCCAAATCTGACCTGCCACATGTTTGTGTGAATAAAATCTCACGGGAACACAGCCACTCCCATTGTTCAAGTACTGTGTCTGGCTGCCACTGCTCCAGCCAGAGAGGTAAGTAGCTGTGACTGTGGCCCCTGAAAGTCTAACCTGTTTATTGCCTGGCCCTTGGATGAAGTGCTGACCCCTAGCTTAGACTAAAAGGGACATGTCCTCTGGGCTGGGAAGTGATGTGGCTATAGGGTAGGTGGCAGTACCCTGCCGTGGGCCAGGCACAGGGAGGCTGAGGCAGGAGGATCACAAGTTCCAGACCAACCTCATCAACTGACCAAGGCCTTCAGCAACTTAGTGAGATCCTAAGAAATGCTCTAAAAACTAAAACTGCCAAAGGATAAAAAGGGCTGGGGATGTGGCTCAGTGGTCAAGCACCCCGGGGTTCAGTCCCCAGCACACACACAAATCTGCCGTGAAATATTGAATACTGGTTGCGATTTTCCAGCACAGTAAAATAAATACCTCCCCTCCTTTGTGTGCCTCATGTGACTGGCATGTGGTACGCTGGGCTCCATGATTTACAGGGCCCTGGCTTTGTCTCCCATAGGTCTGTGCGTGATGATCGCAGCTGCCATCTACACAGACCGGCGCCAGGACCTTCACGGCAGCAACTATCAATTCTACTACCTGACATCGGAAGGCAGCTTCGGCTACGCCTTCATCCTGGCCTGGGTGGCCTTCGCCTTCACCTTCATCAGTGGCATCATGTACCTGATACTGCGGAAGCGCAAGTAGAGCCAGGAGCCGCCGCCGCTGCCCAGAATCCATATCCAGATAACCGTTTTGTATATAATCATTTTTTTTGTGGTTTTTCTAGCAAACATATTGTTTCCTTTAAAAGCCAAAAAAGGAAAAAAAAAAAGGGAGAGAAAGAAGAGTTTTTGCATTCTTGGGATGAGAGGACAGACTGGCATTCAGGCTGGTATTCAGAACTCCTGCCCACCCGAAAGTCTGAGCAAGACAAAAGGCAAAATCCAGCAATGCTAAAACCCAGAACATGCCCGGGGGATGTTTTCTAACCGTGGGGCAGATGGGGTGCGCTAAGATAGAGACCACCCAGTCTCAGGGAAGTGCTTCCTGTAGGCTCTGGCTCCTCCTCTCCTTGGCTTCCCTTCCCGAATTCTGCACTCTTGGCAGAGGTGGGAGGAGGAGGGGCCCAGGTGACAATGTCCTGGGATGCTGAGCCCAAGCTCCATGTGAGAGACAGGTAGAGATGAGCATGTTCTGCCTGCGAGAGGCCCAGAGCCATAACCCTCCTGCGGGGCCAGGTTGCAGCCCAGATTTGCGGGTGGTATCTCCTATTTGCCTTAGGGACAGTGATTCTGAGCCTGCAGAGAATCTCTACAGGAAGTTCCTTATAGCATCTCAGACACACACCGTGCAGCCAGCCTCCAGGGCCTGGACATCTGCATTTCTAGCAGACTCCCACAGAGGTGCTTAGCTATACCAAAGTTGGAGACCACAATCCCACAGCCAGGCAAGCAGAGCTGCTGCAAGGTCAGCGATCTCCACAGTCCACTCAGCCCTGCTGCAGGCCAAACCTGGGCCTCCGCCAGCTCTGGGTTCTCACTTTTTCTTCCACAGCTGTTTACATATGGGCCACCCCAGCTCCACTGCCCGGCCACGTGACATGGCGAGGAGGCTGCGCAGCCTCCTTCCCACCCTGTCCCAAAAGGCCTTGCCCTTCCTCCCTGCTTGCTAGGCTGGCTGGCTGCTAGCCCTATTCTGGAGCCTCGGGACCCCTGCCATTTGTTCATTAGTGACAGAAACAACTCTGCTGCCACTCAGCAGGTGCAGGGTGCTCCTCTCAAGACGTTTCCTCATGGGGACCACCACTTGGGAGAGAAGAACCCAATTAGAGAAACTTACAAACTATGTTGGAGCTTCAGACTCCACGGGGATTCAAAGGAGGCCCTGGGGTGGGAAGGCGCAGGGTTGCTGTGTGCCAGTTTCTGATGCTCCAGGGCATCCAGCTCACTCTAGATATAGCCCCATTCAGCTCAGACAGATGGCATTTCATGGGCAGTACCAGTCTGCATTGGGCCCAGGGAATACTGCCCTGGAGGGTCCCATGGACGTCAGAGTCCTGGGATCCAACTCACCAGGGTCCAGGCCAATGAGCACTGCAGGCAATTGGGAGACTGTCCTGAGAAATGTGACCTTCTGGGGTTAGTGTTGAGCTGAATGCCTTGCGGGAGACCTGAGAAATACCCTGGGACAGCAGGTACTTGTACCTCAGCACCTTTGTTCTCTTATGTTTTGAGCATCATGTCAGGGAGGTGACCCTTGAGCTATTTAAATACTTTTGCATGTGACCTTCTGTCACTGTCAACTCAGCTGCAGTGAAGCTGGGGAGATGTCTGGTGTGAGTAGTTTTAGGGCCATCACAGATGGGTCTCTTCATTCATTCATTGGTTTTCAGCAAATAGTATTAAAAGTTTCCCATGGTCCAGGCACTGTGCCAAGCTCTAGAATCAGAAGTAATCAAATCCTCCCTGCCCTCGTGAAGTCTGCAGTCTCTGGAACAGGACCCATTCCCCGTGGAGAAGCTACCAGCCCAATGACATGGGGCCAGAGCCAGGACTAACATTCACCTCCTGACCCAGTGGAAAACTGTCATTAGGCACATTGTGGGCAAGAGCACGGGTCACACTCTGGGGTTGGCATGAGCTGGGTAACAAAGCTGGAGGCTAAGGTGCCCTCCACACTTTCCCCAGGTGGCTTTTCTACAATTTTCTAATAGTCACAATAGAAACAATCAGAGGTGTGGAAAGCCTGAGCCCCGAGCAATGCATGAATTCCCTCCACCAAGGAACTTCAGGGCCACAAGAGTACCTGTGGCACGCAATCTGGAGCAGCCCTGGGGGTCTTGATGGCTGGCTGACACCAAGTCCATCTGTGTCATCGAGGTGGTGTGAGTTGTGAGAGACGCCCCTCCCACTGTGACAGCATGTGGGAAATTGAAAAGAAACATGGCAGGGCCATCCAGCCACCTTCCCCACAGGTAGAACCAGCCCTCACCTGGTGCCTGTCATCATTTGTTCAAGAACAACAACAAAATTAGCTAAGACATCCAAGAAGCAAAATTAGGACCAAATCCATTACTGTGTTTGAAGGAACTGTAGTTTGCGCATCTTACGACATTTTTATAAAGTACTGTAATTCTTTCATGGGGGACACATGATGGGGACAGACTAACGTGTTTTGTTATTTGCATTAAAATTATTCCGGGTCTCTGTTTAAATGAGTTTGGAGAATGCTTACGTGCTGCTCTGGGTGGATTCGTGCACGACTAATGCAGGAATTGAGACCTCACCTGATCCCCTTCTCCCCTGCAGCAGGTTCTGTGCCTGCCTGTGCACCCCACCCGCCCAGGCTGAGGGCCGGGATGCTCCCTAGTAACTGATGGTGAGACCTGCAGTCCCAGCCCTGAACACAGACACCCGAAAGGCGGCAGCCTCCGGGGAGCTGTGGCATAGCAAGCTGCCGGAGTGGGGAGGGAATTAGCAAACGCGCTGATGATTTTCAGGTTAGCCACCACACAGCCAGCAGGAGCACTCCAAACACAGGAAGGCACAAGTGATGGGGAAAGGCCAGGCAGAGGCTGATGGGTGATAAAGCTTGCTTAGGGGAGAGATGTGACTTTAGGGTAGTTAGATGCTTTCTACTCACAGTGCCTTTAAAATAGTCCATTTCCTAAATTTTGTGTAATCTGAAACTGTACATGAAAAATAGAATGTAAAACCAAATCGCCCAGAGCACCAGACTGGGATGCTCCCTAGGGTGATGACATCTAGGGTAAAATGCTGCCATTTGGAACTGCAGGGGTCACCGGGTGTCTCAATAACATGAGAACAAGCCACTGCTGATTGACAGCTGTCATAGAATAACTCTCTACCCCAGCTTCTCTCAGGGGCTGGCTTGGCGGCAGGACTGCAGTGGCACAGGATCCCTAAATCAAAGACCCTGTGCCTGGTGGATGACGTAGTGTAGAGCCGTCTTAAAATGCTATGTGTCCATTCTGTAAGATGGAAAGTCTGTGACTTGTCCTGCTCTTCAGTTCATAGTTAATAAAGGCCTTGGCTTTAAAGGGTGGGTCATGATGGAAATCAGATGATCTTTACAGCATACTGTGCTGAAAACTGCAAAATTCAGTCCAGGACAACGAGTGGGAGAGCGCAAGAGGCCTTTAATTTGTTTCCCTTCCTCTCCCTCCCCCTTCCCCAGTCCAAGATGGCTTTAATTTTTGTCTAAGGAATGACCAAGGCAGTCAGAGCTCTCTGTGTAGGGAACCCCATTTCCTTGCCTCCGCACAAGTTGGAATAGTGTCTGTGTGGTGTGTGCGTGGTGCTGGGCGTGGAACCCAGAGCCCAGTGCATGCTAAGCAGGTTGCTCTATTGCTGAGCTACTCCCACGGCCCTGGGTTTTTGACTGTTGTTTTGTTTTCTAAGATCCATGTGTCAGGTGGAGGGTGGGCACCCCAGAAGCCTGAGTTTCATATCTCCCTCACTCATTCGTTCATTTGTCCATTTGTCCAATGTCTGTGTAGTTAGTATGGCATGGCACTGTGCTAGGTGTTGGGTACATCATGATAAACCCTGTCTTTCTCCTGATCCACACTGTCAAGCACTCAGAGGTTAGTGTCCAGTGCTTCACTCTCGGCCTTGTTCATTCCTCATTGCCCCCACTCTTGACGCAGTAGGGAATGAGATCTAAATACATGAATATAAAGGCCAGAGGTGGGGAGAAGAGAAAATCTTGCAGGAAGTTTCCAGAAAAGGGTCTGGGAAGAACTTTCAAATGGGGACTCTTGTGTTGCTATTATCCAAGGCAGTAACTAGAGCCCAAAAGGCCAGATCTGTCCTGCTGCCAGCTTTTGTTTGACCCATGAACTGAAAATGGTTTTTACATTTTTAAATGTTTGGGGGAAGGGGATGAAATGAAGAATACTTGGCGACATGTGAAAGTGACATGAAGTTCCACAAATAAAGTTTTAATGGAACACAGACACTCCCATTTGTCAGAGACTGCACGTGGCTGCCTGCATGTGTTGGTGGCACGGCTGCTGGAGCAAGCATTGGCCTGTGCAGCCCCTAAAATGCTACCTGGCCCTTCCCAGTAGCATTCACTGAGCCTGTGTAGTTTGATTCATCTGTCCTTCAAATCTCATTGTCAGATTACAGGCCAGGTGCCACCAAACCTCCAGCACTGTAGATTGCAGGTCCCAGGCAGAAGTGATCTCAGAAAAGCCATATTTTCTTCCTTTATGCTATTAGGTGAACCACTTGGTCCAGGATTTATTTTTTCTTGTAGGATCTCAGGGAAGGCTGTGAGAGGTTGAACTTGCCAACATCCTGATGTGTTTCCACAGTTTCTCCTCATACTACAACATCCACAAGTTCATGGTTGGCCTAACAAAGGTAACAGCTTAAAGCAAGTCAACACTGTGGCCCATCATCAGCTCTGTAATAAAGTTTCGTTGGGACACACCTATTCCCCTCACTTCCACGGTGCCTGTGGCTACTTTCATAATCAGAGCTTAGTAGCTTCCAGAGTGGAGAGACACTGCATGGACCACAGAAACCTAAAATGTCCCAGGAAATACTACCACCCCTAGTGGTGGTGTGTGGCCACACAACAACAAAGACACCAATCCCATCCAATTCGGCAAATCCTGCACCCCATGAAAGTTCAGGGGAGTTAGTCTTCATTAATTTAAATTTGTTACCAAAACACTGCTATGTGCTTTTTAGGGACTTCAATCTATTAATTCTGCACTATGTGATTTTTTTCTACCCTTAGTAGAGTGTTACTGGGTCAAAATAGACTTAAATTTAGGACTGTACCTCAGTGTAGAATTTACTACACAGTGTGTTCTTCATAGCTGTGGGGTTTGAGTCCTGAATTCTATCAATTTAGGATGGAAAAAATTCAAAAACAAAACAGTTGCATCTGTACTAAAAATGCACAGACTTTTCTTCTTGTCATTATTTCCTAAACAATACAGCACAACAACTGTCTTCCTGGAATTACCATAAGTAATCTAGGGGTAGAGGCTATATGCAGATACTGTATCATTTCATATATGGGACATGGGACCTGAGCATGTGGATCCGGGCTTGCACAAGGGATCCTGGAACCAGTTCAGATACCAAGGGATGATGTAATCACAGGAGAATCAGAATGTTTCCAGTACAAACACACTTTCAAGTCATTTCAAATAGATAATGATATGAAAAGTGCATTTGAACATTTTCTTTAGAAAAATTTCCTTCTAACACGCCATACTGTGCCTCCAAGGGCAGGGTTCTCAGCCTCAACACAAATGGCATTTGGGCTGGAGAATTCTCTGGTGTGGGGACTGTCCTGGGCACTGTGGGACGTCTTACAGCATTGCTGGCCTCTACCCACTAGATGTCATGGTTCAGTCCCCTACCACCACCATGCGCCAACCAAAACTCTCCAGACTGCCCAACATTCCCTGGAGGGGAGGGGGCACAACTGCCCCCAGTTGAGAGTCGTAGGATTTGATGTATACCAAGACACAGGTGGCTGGCGACCTTGATGAGGGGGCTACATGAGGGCTGCTGGAACTCAGCAGCAAACATGGAACCCAAGCAGCTCATACCCACTGGGGGAGGAAACAGGACAGAGCCAACAGCAGTCTCCCCTGCTATGGCCCTTGGCATCTCTTGGATCCCAGGAGAACAGCACAGATTAAGCATATATTTGCACAATGTTTGTCATCAGCTAGAACAAACAGTGACCTGGGGTTCCAGGAAGACGCTGCTCCCTGCTTGTGGAAGACAATGGTACAATTTCAGCAGGGCTTGGACACATGCAAGGAAAGAGTGTGACTTGGTCTTCTCAAGGGGTGATCTTAAACAACAGATTTTGGACCAGGGGCAGGGGTGAAGTTCAATTGCCATGGCCTGCCACTGCCTCATCCAGGAAGGAAGTGGGCCCCTGAGAGCAGAGACTGGCAGCAGAGCTGACCCTAGGCCGTGGATAGGGACAGAGGTGTTGTCCAGGTGGCTGCAAGGCTGCCTCGGACTACTGTGAGCCTTGTCCACCTGGCTGGACTCAGGTTTGGGTGTTTCTGAAATCCATATTTCTTTTTGCTATCCCATATCAACATCAGATGATGGTCTTCTGGTCTGAAAAGAGGACCCTGAATGCCTGTAATCTTAGAATAAGGTGTAGGACCTTAAGGAGCTATCTTATTAGAACCAATGGGACCTGCTGCTCCCTGGCAAAACCCTGCACACTAAGTTGCCTGTCTATCTACTGCCAATCAAATTTGGCCCCAGAATTTCCCTGCTGTGTGACCTCAGGCAAACTTCATGGCTTCTCTAGGCCTCTGCTTCCTATACAACAGGAATCCCCTTGGCAGCATCTGTAGGGGACATCTAGTCAATGCTCACGGAAGGTTAATTATCTTTTGCAGCTGTCAAGTCACCTACCACGAAAGTAGGAGATTCAAGGCTAAGACTTGAATTTTATGACTTCAAATCCTGGGTTTAAACCACAGCCACATGCTGGAACCATATGGGAAGCTCCCAATTCCTGAATTCCAGAGGTTGACATTTGATTTGCCTGGGAAGCAACTTGGACATCCAAGTTGCAAGATAAAATTCCAGGTGATTCTAAACACACAGTCGGCACAGAGAACCTGCCTCTACTCCATGTGACAACCCAGAGGGCAATCCAGGGAGTCAGGGCCACACAGCATGCTTCCTCTGGGCTTAATTTACTTCCCTTAGCATAGTGCCCTCTGGGTTCATCCATGTTGTAGCAGAGCCCCCACCTCCCTCTCATGGCTGAGTCTGTTCCATCGCACAGATGGACCATACTGTCTCCATCTGTCTGTCCATCCATCCACACACATATAAGTCACTTTCACCTCGATTCCACCTACATCAAGTGTCTAAAGGAGCAAACTCATAGAAACTGAGAGTAGGAGAGTGTTGCTCAGGTCCAGGGAAGGAGGGAGGCAGGGAGCTGTTCAACGTGATTACGGTTTCAGCAGTGCATGATGGATTTCTAGGGATCAGCTGTCCAAAATTGGCAGGCAGGTATGGAGCGGGCACGCGCAGCAGATGCTGGGGCAGGAGCTTCTCCTCTGGGATCAATGAGTGAAGCAGGTGGCCAGGAATTTCAAGCAGGATCTGAAGACTGTGACTGTAGAGTCCCCACCTCAGAGTGTTCTTGGCTTCCCTGCAGACCCTGCCTTCCTGCCTGATGGGTGACCGACAGTCTCCAGAGTCTTATGTCAGCTGGTGAATGCCGCCACGTCCAGTGTGTCCACTGGCTTGTTTTCTTGCACAGCAGCAGGGAGCCAGTGGGCAAGGTGGGCAAATGGCAAACGGCCAGATTTCACCTGCTTTCTGCCTTGTGGTACTTAGAAAAGTCTTTATGATTGATGGCTGGAAAAGTGTTCTCAAAATGTGCTATGGACGCTTGGCCTTAGCCCCCTGGGAATAGACAGGGTGCAGATTCCTGGGCCACGCCACACTCACTGAATCCGAATCTCAAGGGCTGGGGCTCGGGACTCTGTTTCACAAGCCCTTCAGGGTCCTGGAGTAAAGGATGCCAGCAGATGGCAATTGGGAATACTTTTTGGTATCTGCAAGGCAGGCCAGTTAGCCCCAATTAAAAGGTGGTCATGACCCAAAGTTCCCTAACTTTCTTCCTCCTCTTGTCAGTTCTTTTTCCTCTCTCCACACAATAAGCACAACAACCCCAGAGGTGGTCTGAAAGTATGACTTGACTTCAACACAGTCCAGCTGAAAGTGACTTTTTTAAAAAAAGGGAAATCTCACCTCGTAGTTCAGAAATTTCCAAAATTGCATTTGGAATGTATTGCATTTCATTTCATATGTGTCTCACTTTGGGCCACTGAATATCCAGGCTGCTGTTCCTTCGGTAACAATACCTTGGGTCCTTTCGGAGAATTCACTCTTCCTGCCTCCATCTGATAGGTCGAGCAAAGTCACGACACATGGTTGAAGTCAGGCCACTCAACTTTCTCTCTTTGGGGCACCTATGTGAGCAAGATAGAGCACCCAGTTGGCAGTCAGACCCTCCAGCAGCTGCCTCCTGTCTCTTCAGCTCTCCTGTCATCCCTCCTTTGTCTCCTCCTGAACTTTCTCTAGCAGGCACAGGGATTCTGTGGGTCTCTGTCCTTCCTGTAGATTCCTGTTTGAGTTCTGGCCATTTAACAGCTCTGAAATTCTCTTAATCTTAGTCTGCATCCTACTACTATATTTAGGAAACCTTCATTTTGTTTTTTATTTTTCATGGGGAGAGGGGAAGAGGCAAAGCAGGGAGGGATAACAGGAATGTGATTGTTATGTGGGGGCAGGGAAGGGACACTCACCCTGATCCCTCAGGAATGCTGTCCCTGTTCAGCCTGGGTGACAGACGAAATGGCTTCTACACTCTTGGTGAGAGTTGTCTTTTTCTACTTTTGGTGGATTTGCAGCTTCAACAAACTGGCTTTAATCTGCATTATTTAATTCCAATTTGATGATTTCATGAAAGGATGCATGAAGAAGGGAACAGTTTGCCTGATAATAAAATCCACTACCAATGGCTTTCATTTCCAAGAACTGAGGCTCTGGGATCAAGCACACAGACAAGGAAGAGCTTTGGACTTTAAGTCTGGAGAAGCCAAGTGAAGCTCTAGTGAAGACTTGCGAATCAAGAATCAAAAGCAACTGAGACCAACACGGAATCCTGCGAGGGAAGGAACACATTATACCTACACAGTAGCTAGAAGACTTGGCACATTCATATAATATCTTGTTTAGCAGCTGATCACGAAATGAAAAGGACAGACAGCCGGTTTAATTTCAATTGCAGAAATTAGGAAGGGCACTACTGCCACCTGGTGGTTGTATGTCTAAATTGCTTGTTTAGGTCAGGATGAAACTTGGTTTTGAATCCAGGGTAAGACACAAATCTCCAACTCCCTCAACAGTTGGGTCTTGTTCCCTGATCTTGACCTGGGAGGTGTACATTTGTTTTCAAGTAAAGTCTCAAATAGAAACTAAAGCAATTTAGTTTGGCCAGAAAAGTTTATTTCTCCCTGCTTATTGTAGGGCGAGCTTGAATTGATCGTTTGCTGCCATTACAGAATGCCGGTGCTGGATCTGGGCCTTCACAGCACTCACACCCACCCCACAGGTCACTCATATTAGGAACTGTGCCCTCATTCCAAAGCTTCATACTTCTTGAACCTAAATTGATAAAACTCTGCATTGCAAATCAAATATCTTTTGCTTCATTCTTTCCCAGCTTATCTAATTGCAGTATTACGGTTTAGATCTGAGGTGTCCCCCAAAAGCTGATGTATGAAAGACAACACAAGAAAGTTTAGAGGTGAAACGATCGGGTTACAAGAGCTAATCAGTGCATTGATCCCCTAATAGGAATTAACTGGGTGGTAACTGTAGGCAGGTAGGGCGTGGCTGGAGGAGGTGGGTCATGGGGGCTGTGCCTTTGGGACAAACAGATTGGCCCTGGTGAGGAACTCTCTCTGCTTCCTGGTCCACGTTCTGAGTTGCTTTCCCCACCATACACTTCTACCACGGTGTTGTGTCTCACGTGCAAGTCAGGGCAATGGAGTCTGCCATCTGTGGACTGAGACCTCTGAAACCATGAGCCCCTAATGATCTTCCACCTCTAAAAGAGTTTTTGGCAGGAGTTTTGGTCACTGAGGCAAAAGTAAATAAATAAATTCCTTAAAACATGTACTTGTGATACTCTCCTGGAGCCCAAATACTGGAAAACATAATGAATGGGGTTAGAAATGGTTTTAGGGGATTTTAGTGGCTCAGTAGTTATGGTGCTTGTCTGGAGCACACAAGTACACTGGTTTGAACCCCAGTACCACATATACAATGAAATGTCAGAGCAATAAAAGCCACATGAAAAACTAAATAAAATTCATTCTCTCACTGTCCTGCTTTCTTAAAAATAAATAAATAAATAAGTAAATAATAATAATAAAAAAATGGTTTTAGGCCAGGTGCTGTGTCACCTGAAATCCCGGTAACTCAGGAGGGTGAGGTAGGAGAATCTCAAGTTCAGGGCCAATCTTGGCAACTTAGCAAGACCCTGTCTCAAAATAAAAAATAAAAAGGGTTGGGAATATAGCTCAGTGGTGGAGCACTTGCCTAGCATGTATGAGGTCCTGGGTTCAATCTTCCAGTACTGGGGGAGGAAAAGAATAGTTTTAAACAAATCTGGGGTACAGAAAGACCATCCTCACAGATTGGACAGCATTTACCTCCACAAAAGTAAAGAACTGAATTTCCATCACTGTTCTTGCCCCAGGAGCTTTGATCAATGTTTGGTCTCCTCCACTGTCTAAACAGCCAGTCTCTTGAGGTCTCCACTCATTTGCTGTGATTCCTGTAGTCAGGGTCTAAGTGTGTGGGTGAAGCCCTTCACTCCAACAGTTCTTCCACCTGTTAAGGGTTCATATCCTGTCTTCCCTCCAAAAATTCTCACAAGGGCAAAGGGCAGACCTGAGTGAAAGGGCTCTGAATGCTTTGTAGGGCTCTTTCTTTTCAAATTCAATTTCACTCCATCATCCTGGATTTGGGGCAACAGTTAGGATGTAAAATTGCTAGTCTGTCTCTAGGCATTTGTCACTTTGACTGCCTTCTGCCAGTTAACAGTAAGGATTCAACCTGAGTCTTAATGTTGCCACATCTCACTGAGGAAAGGCCTTTTGAGGTGACTTTTGTAGAGGTTTTCCATCTTCCTTATTGGTGGGCTAAACACCTCCCCCCCATCCAAGTGTACCCAGGAGGCCCATCTTGATGGAATATGGAGTAATGGCCTGGGGACATCGTTTCAAACATGTCTATTTCCTTTGGCTTCTGTGTGTCTATTAGGCATTTGTCACTGACTTTAAGACCCACTTGGATAATTCAGGATGATTTTGAGACCCCTAACTTCATTTCATTTGCGAGACCCCTTTTCCAAATAAGAGCACGTTCACAGTTCTAGGTCACGGACGTGTCTTTCAGAGGTGGAGTGGGAGGTACCATTCAACCTACTACATGGGATGAAGATAAATGGTGAAAGATCAGAGAAAACTTCAAATATTGACCAGGAAATCGTGCACGTTTGCAAAACAGTGTTACAGTTACAGTTCCTGTCTCAGCACCATCTCTTCCACCCCTCTGAATTGGATAGTCTAAGTGGTCTTCCCAGGACAACCCAGGTTCAGATTTGCAATCTTGAGCCTGGAACCAGGTGGCAGCCAAGAACCCAGTCAGCATAGGTCACACTTACTGCACAAGTTCATGGTCTCAGCTTCTGAACTGATACCCAGTTTCCCAAAAAGGATGCCAGTTCAGCTTTCTGGGCTTTTACAGTGATATACACTTAATAAAATAAGTGAGACACAGTTGTTCATGCCTGTAGTCTAGGACTAGGTTAGGCCCAGGAAGGAGGAAGGATCACAAGTTCGTGGCCAGTCTGGGCAACTTAGTGATATCTGTCTCAAATTAAAGAATAAAAAGAGCTGGGGATGTACCTTAGTGGTAGAGTACCCCTAGGTTTAACCCCAGTAGCAACAACAGTAACAAAGGAAGAATAAACAGATGGGCTAAGTCCCCCAGACAGTCTGGTGTGATAACAGCTTATCCTGATGGCCTAAGCATTAATGCGGTGCACAGCTAGCTGCTACTCTTACCTCTCTGGTATCTCTACCCACCTTCGGGTAGCAGTATCCTACATTTATTAGGGGGACTCCCACATCTCTCATGATCCTGGTAGGAAAGCTTGATCGTATTATCCCATCCCTAGCAAGTTACTGTCTCAAGGAGAGATGCGCAAGAAATTCCATCAACAGAGAATTTCAGTTTCATGTAAGTCCCCTCAGACTGCTGTTCCGCCATTCCAAGATACTCTGTCCAGGTCTTCTTTGAGTCAGCCAGCAGCTTTCCTATAAACCATTTCCCCAACACACTTGCTGGTAATTAAAGGACCCTCCTTGATGCAGTCTACATTAGGTTAACAGCTGCTTTTCAGTGGTCAACTCTAACATGGGCCAGGTCAGAAGTCAAGAACCCTTCATGACTCATTATCCTAGACAGATTATGAAAGAAGCCAACTTTATTCAAATCCTTAGATCAACTGAACCTTCACAATGTTAAAATGTGGCCAAAATATATTCCTGAATCATTTCTAAAGCTGAGAATTTTTATAAAAATGCCAAAAGGAACTTTTTTTAGTTTAGGCTGGCAGGCGCTTAGGACACTACCAGTAGACCCCCGTCCAGAGCAGCCTCTGCTCAGGACCAACTGGAGGAGGTTCCCTGCCTGGAGCAGCCCCCACCTACCTCATGCCCTGTGGCTTTCTTGAGTCCTGCCAGCAGGTGCCCAGGACACCACTGGAAGGACCCTCATCTGGAGCAGCTCCTGCTCAGGGCCAACTGGAGGAGCTTCCCAGGACAACCCAGGTTCAGATTTGCAATCTTGAGCCTGGAACCAAAAGATGGAGCAAAACAAGGACCCAGGCAGAAGTAGCATCTGGAAGAAGGTGATCATCAAAGAGGTGGTGGCTGATCTGACCCTTTGATTTGCAAGGAAAAAACCACCTGAAGAATGGAGAACTGCCTACCTGCCCCGTAGGAAATCTCAATTCAGAGATCCAGAAGAAGCTCTTAAAAAATGAAGAATCAAATTAGAAGAGGTTCACCTCAAACCCACAACTCCCCTAAAAAGGATGCCATGGATAGGGCTTGAGATGAAAACCTTGAAAACATTATCAGTGATCTGATTACTAAAAGGAGCAATTAGCTAAAAGTAGATATAATGAAAGGACCAAGTGAGAAAACTCAAGAGATGAAAAATTTATCAAAAACATAGACATTCTCAAAAAGGAAGTAACACAGCTAAAATCTGCAGTCAATGACATGAGTGGAACCATGGAAGAATTTAATAATAGACTAACTTCTATAGAAAACAGAATGTCAGCTCTTGAAGAAAGAACGTCTGACAATGAGGACAGGCTGAGCAAGCTTGAGTGCATGGATGACAAAAGAGAAAAAAAAACAGAATAGGAACAGAATTTTAAAAATGTCTGGGATGAAATGAGAAGAAACAATCTAAGAGTAGTTGGGATACAGGAAGAAATCAAAACACGAACAAATGGGATAAGGAACATTCTCAATGAAATAGTTAAAGAAAATTTTGCCCATATATAAATAGAGTCAGATATGCTCATCCAAGAAGCTTAAAGGACACCCAATAGGCCTAATCAAATGAGAAGCTCATCAAGGCACATCATATTCAAAATGTACAAAAGGGAAATCAAGGAAAGAATATTAAAAGGGGCAAGGGAGAAACGCCAAATCACATTCAGAGGCAATCTAATAACTATCACATCTGACTTTTCAGCTCAGACTCTGGAAGCAAGATGATCATGAAAGGAGATCTTTCAACATCTGAAAGAACACAACAGGCAGTCAAGAATACTATACCCAGCAAAACTCAGCTTCAAATTTGAGGGGGAAGTAAGAACTTTTCATGATAAGAACAAACTGGCAGCATTCATGAACAGAAAACCAGTATTACAAAGAATCTTCAAAGATAAACTCCAGATAGAAGAACAAGCAAACACTCCTCAAACCCACAAACAGGAAATTCAACACAGGTACATGCTACCAATAGACAACCAAGAAAGCACAGAACTTACTAATAAAACACAACGACTATAAACCACAACCACATAACTATTCTAACACTGAATGTGAATGGTCTCAATGCACCAATCAAAAGATACAGACTAGCAGATTGGATCAAAAAACAAAATCCAACAATATGCTGCTTCCAGGCAAACCACCTTAAAGCCAATGACACCCATAGAAAAAGGGTGAAAGGATGGAAAAAAATCTACCAGGCATACAGTCCAAGAAGGCAAGCTGGAGCTGTAATTCTTATATCCAACAAAGTGGATTTCAAACATAAATTAATCAAAAGAGATAAAGAAGGCCACTACATCCTAATCAAGGGAACAACACAACAGGAAGAAATAATCACAGTAAATATATACTCTCCAAACATCAAAGCCCCCAACTACATGGAAAAATTATTCCAAGACATAAAACCACTTGCGGACCTCAACATGATTGTACTGGGGGACTTTAACACTCCTCTTATCACCAATAGACAGATCATCAAAGCAAAACAAACAAACAATAGAGATCTCCAGGCTAAACACCACCATAAATCAGACTTAACAAATAAATATCTACAGAATATTCCACCCCAAATTGGCAGAGTATACCTTCTTCTCAGCAGCACATGGATCCTTCTCCAAAATAGATCACAAAGGAAATCTCAGCAAATATAAAAAAATAGATATTATTCTGCATATCTTATCAGACCATGATGCCATGACCCTAATAATTAACAGCAAAAACCAAGGCACAAAACACACATATACATGTAGATTGACTAACATTAACACCCTATTAAATGAAGAATGGATCCAAGAAGACATGAGAACAGAAATTAAGGAATTCTTGAAAGAAAATGAGAACTAAGACACAACATATCAAAACCTCTGGGACAGCAAGAAAGCATTATTAAGGGGAAAACTTATAGCACCAAGTGTCCACACTGAGAAGCAGGAGAGATCCCTAACAAATAAGCTTATGCTCCAACTCAAAACCAGCAGAAGACAGGAAATAATTAAGATCAAAGCTGAAATCAATTAAATTGAGAACCAAGAAACAATAAAAAGAATTGATGAAACAAAGAGCTGATTCTTCGAAAAAATAAATAAAATTGAGAAACCCCTGGCTAATCTAATTAAAAGGAGAATCAAAGCAAATCAATAAAATCACCAACAAAAAGGGGGTGATCATCACCCCATTGAAATCAGATTATCAGAACATATTTTGAAAAACTATACTCCTCTAAATCAGATCATCCAGATGACATGAACAAATTTCTAGACACATACAACACCAACTACATCCCTCTCCTTTTTTATTTTTCATTTTTGAGACAGGGTCTTGCTACATTGCTAAGGGTCTTAGTAAGTTGCCAAGGCTGGCCTCAAGCTTTTGATCTTCCTTCCTCTGCCTAGTGAGTTGCTGGAATTACATGCATGTGCCATTATGCCTGGCTAGAACATTTAATATTTTTTAATTACAACTGACCACAGGTAACTGAAACCACTGAAAGCAAAACCACAGATTAGAGGGCAGAGGCAGAGAATGTATCAGAGAATGTATCAAAAAAATACACCCAATGAGGCAGACACTGAGATCAAGAGATAGGTAGATAAGAATTTGTTGATGAAGGAAATGGGAGGTCAGTAAAGTCTTCAATGCTAGTTTAACTGATTTCCAAAACAATAAGATAAAGGAAAAACAGAACCGACATTTCAAGAGGTGATAGCTGAGAATTTTCCAGAACTGAATGCTATGAAGAATTGAAAATGTTTCCAGGGGCTGGAGCAGTGGATCAACAATTAGAGCGCTTGCATTGCAAGCATGAGGACCCAGGTTCAAAACACAGCACCACATACACAATTAAGTGTCAGACAAACAAAGGCCAGATGGAAAAATAATAAAGTTGATTCTTTTTCTATATCTCATTCTCTCCTTCTCTCCCTCTTAAAAAAAGAAAAAGAAAGAAAATGATTCCAGGTACTGAACAGGATGAAGACATATTCATAACTAACACATTATGGTGAAACCATAGAACATTAAGAAAAATGAGGTGGCCTTTTTTAAAAAACACTTTTTTTTCATGTAAATACTAAAAACAGTGAAATGTACCCCATATATTCATCACCCATTTTCAACAATTATCAACATATGGCTAATGTTGCTGCTTCTCCTTTCACCCCACCTTGCATTTTAAAATAATATTCAGATACAGTTTTATCCATTAATAGTAACCATACAGAGATGAGTCTTTGTTATCCTCAGGAGGATACACATATGTGTGTGCGTGCGTGTGTGCGCACACTGAGTGTATATGCACATATACACACACATTTATACCTATATATACATATACACATATTTGAAATATTTATACATTTATATGACAGGTGTTCAATTTTAACAAACATATCCAAAATATTATATGGTGCTACTCAGCTTTCCATTACTAAAACAAATACCAGAGATGATCAACTTTAAAAGAATCAAAGTTTATTTTGGCTTACAGTTTTGGAGTTTTCAGTCCAAGTTTGGTTGACCCTGTCACCTGTGGTGAAGCAGTGTATCATGGCAACAGGGCATGGCAGCAAAAGCCACTCATCTCATGGTGGCTGAGAAACAAAGAGAAAGAAGAAGAGATTGGGGTCCCACAATCCCCTTTAAGGGCACACATCCACATACCTAAGACCTCCCACTAGACCCCAGGCTTTCCTCTGTTGCTCAATTCACCAAGCTTGGGACTGAGCTTTTAATTCATAGGTCTTTGGGGGACATTCCAAACTATAGCATACACATAAAAAGATCGACAATAATTTCTTAAGGTTGGAGCGGTTGCTCAGCAGTTGGAGAGCTTGCCTGGCATTGCCAGGATTCAAACCCCAGCACCACATACATACCTAAGTGTCAGAAAAACAAAACCCAGATGAAAACATAAAGTTGAGTCTCCCTTAAAAAATTAATTTCTTAAAATCTAAACCATGATTCCTTAAAAACAAATATGTAGTCAATGTTCAAATTTTCCCATTTGTCTCACAGAAGTCTTATTAGTTTGAATCAGAATCCAAACAAAATCCTTTTTGCTTTACGCATTTATATATGTCTCTTACGGTGTTTAAAATGGTTATAATTGTCCCTTCTCTTGTTTGTCGAGAACTAGAGTCGTTTATGGTGTCAGATTTCACACACTGGATTTGGCTGAGCTGTTGTAAAAGTTCCCTCTACAGCCTCCTATAAACCTGTAGTTACATCTAAAGGCTTGCTGGGGTTCAGGGGTAATTAGGGGTAGGAGAGTAATGGGAACAGAATGCAGGTGCTCTGCAGCAATTGAGTTCATCTCCTCTATTTTTTTTTTTTTTTTGAGACAATGACTCTCTCAACTAAGTTGGTAAGGCTGGCCTCAAACTTGTGATTCTCCTGCCTCAGCCTCCTGAGTAGCTGGAATTATAGGCGCGCAACATCACACCTAGCCAGATGTAATGATCTGGCAAAACTGCTTTGTTACTAATGCCGCATGCTTCTGATCACATCATAACTGAAGAGATAATATTAAAATATACAAGGAGGAAAAATATAGTATCACGTGAAAGACAACTGGCTCACACCACACTTCAACAATAACAGAGGACAAAGGGTAAATCACGTCTCCAAAGTTCTGTTAATATTAGTTAACAAAATAGTACCACCCAGAGAGAGAGTGGGATAAAGGCATTTAAGATACACTTCTCATAGGAGAACTGAATGCCCATAGCCCCTGATCAAAAGAAGAAAACGGACGCAAGCAGAAACAGTGATACAGATATTGGGCAAAACGGCCAGAACTAAAGAATTATTCACTGGACTCAGTCATGATCAGCTGCTTTTGTATGTTTTTAGAAAGTGGGTCTAAAACTCTCGATTAAAGAGCCATATATAAGTAGGGTAAAGAAATTTAAGTTAAGGCATGCTAGGATCCTTTTTTTATTTGGAAGGATGAGAGACACTGAAAAACCTCATCCATGTTGTGAAAAAATGTCAGTATTAAAACATTATGAATGAAATGATACGTCACAGGTCTGTAGCACAATTCAGCGGTTAGTGGAGGGAAGCTCAGGAGGTTATCTGAGGTTTAGGGTTTGGATGAAATGAAGTTGGATGAGCTGGAATTTGTTTCTTGGTTTTTTTCCTGGTACCAGAGCTTGAACCCAGGGGTACTCAAGCACTGAGCAACATCTGCGGCCCATTTATTTTTCAGCTTGAAACAGGATCTAAGTTGCTCAGGGCCTTGCTAAGTTGTTGAGGCTGGTTTTGAACTTGCGACCCTCCTGCTGCAATTTCCTGAGCCACTGGGATTACCTGAATGCACCAATCACTATGCCCGCTTGGAATTTGTCAAAGGTAAGCAATGCTGTCGATAATAAGCTTTACCTGGTGTTGATTAATTCAAGCTCAGAAACTGCAGAAGTGAAAACTGAACTTTATTTTGGTCTCAGGAACTGCAATTCAGGAAACAGACACAGAGGGCTCTAAATAAGTGCTCCCCAGAGGCTCAGACTGGACAGGGCCTTTGGAGGGAAGGAGAAACAGAGACGAGGAAGGCGATCGTTGCTTGAAGGAGTGCTAGGACCTAGGCGCACTGCACTGTTCTTTCACAGCGGGTGCAGTCAACTGAACGCCTGGGGCAATGGCAGCTGCAGCATTTCTCATAGAAGTTTAAGGTCTCGGCAGATTTTGCAGGGTTCAAAGGGTCATATTCCCATGGCCAGTTAAAAAATTCACATTCCCAGGGGCTGGAGCAGTGGCTCAGGGGTTATGGAACTTGCCTGCCACGCACAAGGATTCAGGTTTGAACCTCAGCACCATGTACACAACAAAGTGTTGGAGCAATGAAAGTCACATGAAAAACTAAATAAAATTGGTTCTAAATCTGCCCCTCTCTTAAAGAAAAAAAAAATCACATTCCCAGGTTGCAGCTCAGAATGTGCCCAAATCCTAGCCCTTTAGTGGCCTCCCAATTCCATTCTGGAATGCTCTTATTCCCATGAAGGTCATTGACTTTATTGCTGTAAAAAACTTTACAAGGACAGTGACTGTTCTGGGAAAAAAAGGAGCCATATGGCATTGACCAGAGGTGAGGGGCCAGGAATCCATTCAGGAAAGCTGGAAACTGTCGCCTTGGACTTGCAGGGGAGGGAGCAGGGAGATGCATCAAGAGGGAGTGTCCTAACAAGGTTGGAATGCTGAAGACCCCGGAGCACATGGAAACTGTAGGTGAGGACAACAGCTGCCTTTTCCTTTGTGGACAGGGAGGGCCCCTGCTGCAGACTCTGGAGAACACCAGAGAAAGGATCACACTACTCTCAAGGCACCCAAAGCAGTCTCTGTACCACATCCCCACCACCAGCCACCTCACCAGGACTCTTCAATCCCAGCCAGGCTCCCTGCCACTCTTCCCCAAGGCTCTGCCACAAATTCTTGGGGTTTTTGAGAGGTTGTCATCTTGATTGGGCTTAATTGGCAGCTCTGATTCCCATAATGGGTCCTCTCTTCCACTCCTCTCTTACTCAAGACTCTTAGAACTTTCCTGAAATGTTAAAAAAAAAAGAAAAAGAAAAAGAAAGGAAAAGAGACAGACAGAGAATCAATTTCATTCATGTTCCTATCAGGTCTTTGTTTCTCTGACACTTAGTTGTGCATGTGGTGCTGGAGTTTGAACCCAGGTCCACATGCACACCAGGCAAATGCTCTAACCACTGAGCAACTGTTTCAGCCCTCTGAATTTTTTTTTTTTAAGAGAGAGAGAGGAAGGGAGGGAAGGAAACAATTTTGTTTAGTTTTAATGTGGCTTTCATTGCTCCAACACTTAGTTGGTGCTGGGGTTTGAACCCACGTCTTCGAGCATGCCAGGTAAGCGCTGTAACCTCTGAGCCACCACTCCAGTCCCTGAAATGCTCTTTTGATATTGATTTTCATTAAAATTTTCTTCTGGATTGCACACTGGGTCCTGTGCTGCTGAAGAACAGTGATGATTAAGAACCCACCCTCCCCACCGGACTCTGCATCCTGGATGCCCAGGAAGCAGCTGACTGCAAAAACTGCTCTTCTCATGTTTCTTAGAAAAGACTGAGATCAACTTATTGACCTGGGACAACACCAGACACAGATGCTCCAAATGTCCACCTCATGAATGGACACACAACTCTATTAGCCAACCTAGTCAAAATGCCTGGTGAAGGGACGTGGCCATACTGTCTGCAGCCTGGCCGTTCTCTCCCCAGGTCTCTGAACATTGGCCTGCCCTTAACTTCAGTTAGGAATCGGGACCTTAGCAAGCAATGGACTATGGTTCCCTCCCCTTTTCCGCCTCCAAAAAAGGCACGAATTGAAACCTTTTCTGTTAATGAGCTTGATAACTCCAATCCGGAGTGCCCAGTTAAACCGTTCAGCCCTCATTCGGAGACCCCTGCAAATCTTATGGTTGTAGCCTTCTCGCTGTTACAGTACTTTTTAATAAGTTCTCTTTTTACCTAAGGCTAGATTTGGTTTTTATTTAAGGCATGGAATTTTATTTTATCAATCCTCCTAATTTTGTCTGTTTGGAAATTTCCATAATGAAAAGTTTTAATGTAATAGATGTTGATATTTGAGTAAAGTCATGAAAAGCACAGAAAAACAATCAAAACGCTCAGACACACAAAATTCCGACAGAAGGAAAAAAAAAGCAAATGGGTAACTAACAAAAAATACAAATGTGGTTTAAATGAGTCTCAATGCACATTCCAGTGACCTCCAAGAACACGCTTTCAGAATCCATCAGATTCGGCTGAAATAAACTAACTGTGAAGCAGACCACAGAGCCTCAGTTTACAAAGCATGCTCCAATTCTTCCAACTCTGATATAACCTGTGTACTTTGGAATTTTTAAGAGTTTGAATATACCGCCCAAAACCCAGTTGCACTAGAGCAGTGGGACTGGCTGCTGAGACACCAAAGAAAACACCCGTGTGAGATAGGATTTATTGAAAAATATGGGGAAGGTCTCCTGATAACACCTCCATCCCTCAATGCTACTCCAAAATGTCCCGTGGCAACTAGCTGGACACACAGCACCGCTGTACCTCATGTTGCTCTGCCGGAAGACAGTGCTTCCATCTCTGACGACACCCTGTCCAATGGCGTCCCACTGGACGAGTGGAACTCATCTCTTACAGGTTGCCCTCAACTCCACACTACGACCACACGGCAGGGGCTTTTCAAAACTAGGCTACAGGGGAAGTGACGTCCATTAACTTGCAGTGTTCCTTGTGTGAGTAGCATTCCAAGGAGCAGCGGTCCTGTCATGCATGCAAGATAGCAGCTTTCTACAGATGACACGAACGTGCCATCATTCCCAGCACACGCGGGTGAGCCAGTGTCTTTGCAATCTTTACCTGGGCTTTGCACCCCACACTTGTGCTGCTCAGTTTCTTACCTTGTACAGGCTGTTGGGAACAACAGGTGTTTTACTGTCCTCCTTTTCTGCAGGGATGGCAGAAAAGATCTGACTAAATGCTCTCATTCTAGTCGAGGAAACACATTCAGAAAGGTAAAGCCACCTATTTATGGATACATATTAAATGAGTACTAAGAAAACTGGAAACCAGATTTCCCAATCCAAACCCCTCTCCCCTGCCTCGCCAGCTATGCACTGGTGGGTCCCAATTTTTCAATAGTGAGACATTACTAGTTCAGAGGGAAAGCAGCCCATCTGGTCACTCTTAAGTGCAAGCTAAAAAAGTTGACGCCATGCAGGACAAAGTAGAACAGTGTATCAACTGCTGACTGTGACTACCTCCTCTGCAAGGAAACTGAGTTGGCGGTGAAGATTTTTATTAGCATTGTTTCGAATTTTCCCCTGGGAATGTGTATGTATTTTCTACCTCCAGGGATGTCTGAGTGACAGAACATCTGGTGGTCTCCTTCCCCAGTGGACTAGCATTCAGGAAACAAGGTGCTGTCATCCCTCCTGCTCCCTGCTTTCTCCCTTTGCCTTTATTGCCATTGTTCTGCTTTTGGCCACTTACGAACAAGGACTTGCTCCGTCCTTGGTATTTTATATTACCTTGGCTTAACTCCAGCCTTGGCCAGAGGAGGCCTCACGGAGGTGCCTGAATGTCCCCCAAAGGCACAAATGTGAAAGGCCTGGTTCCCAGCCCACGGTGCTGTTGAGAGGTGGGGGAACCTTTAAGAGAAGGGACCTACTGAAAGAAGTGGTCACTGGGGGCGCCTTTGAAGGAGACAGTGGGACCTGGGCCCCTTCCCATTTCCTCTCCCACATGCTTCCAATATGGCGTTCCACCTGGTAAGGCCCTCGAGTCAGTGCACTGTGGACTGAAATCTGTCCTCTTTCAAAGTTGATTGACGTATTTTGTCACAGCAACTAAGACTGACTGATAGCATCCAATCCATCCAATCCATGACCAAGTGTCCCTGTCACAGTAAACATGTTTATGCTGGCAGGCACCCTTGTGCTTCTCGTCTGGCCTGTGTTTGGGTTCTTACCAAGACACTGGCTCTCTAAGTGAACTCTGACTGAGATGAGAGTTAGACTCAGGTGTACCCGACTCAGGTGAGGCACAGAGGTGGCAGCAGAGAAACAGGAGAAGTAAGAGAAGCATTTTTTACAGGTCCATGAGGGAAGAGGGGGATGCAAGGGCTGATGAGAAATCCTGAGAAAGCAGGATGCTCCACCAGCGCTTGGGAGCAAGAGAGGCAAACAAGCCTCCAACTAAAACTCTTTGCGGGAGCCTGCTCAGAACATCCTGGCCCCAGCACAGGCTTCAGGCCCATAGGTCCTTTCCTTTTCTTCTCCCTCTTGCTCCCCAAGCACTGGTTGAACACCCTGCTGTCTCTGGATTCCTAATGGGACCTTGTCTCGACCCCTCTGCTCTCAGGGAGCTGAGTAATGAAAAGCTTCTATTAATTCACGTTACCATGCGGCCTCCTGTGCTGGCCAGCAGGATACACATGAATCTAGTCTGTATTGTCTCTCCTGGAGAGCTCTTGGTAAGCATGTGATGCCACTCCTATCAGACACTGCTGGTCAAGCACAGAGCTGCAAACGCCGTACCTATTCTTCAGACAGCTGAGGCCTGCTCTTCAGCAGGTAAGGAGCTGCAGGCCTGTGCGCCAGTGGGTCAGCAACAGTGGTGAACTCTAGCACCCCGCAGGGCATCACACCCACCCTGAGCCTGAAAGGGTGTCTCACCCACCTCTTACCGAGGACAAAAATCGCCAGGCACAGAAATGTACCTGGGGATTCCGTGTGGACACCCAAGGCAGCAAGGAGGATGTGCACTTCTGTTGCGTCCCTCCAGTCCCCTCAGGAGAGCATGGACCCCAAAGCGGAGCCAGACTGAATGCTGATCCCACTTGCTCTGGGGTTTGTGACCTTGGGCAAGTCTTCTAAGCTCCCAAGGCCTACTGCTTTAAAGGAGCACAAACATTAATCACTTCATTGTGATGCAGAATGACCCGGAAAGGTCAGGGAGCTCAAGAGGCTGGTGTGAATTCTCTCTCCAGCTTTATTTTCCAAGCAGGAATCTCCAGGGTTCCTGGTGATGCCATGAGCCACTAACATTCAGTGTTGGCTCCTCAGTTTCGTCCCGCAACTGAATGGAGGCAGTTTCCCAATGAAGTGCAAGCCCAGGTGGCACCATCTGATTGTGCGGACTGGCAGGCCTTCCTTTTCCTTAGGCTGCCTCTCATCTGATGTCACTGACACAAAACAGCTGAGAATTTTGTGCTTGTCCCTCCAAAAGGCAAGAACATCAACATTTCTGAGCCATCCACTTTCAGATGTCTGCTTCCCTGTCAGCCTTCCTCGCTTCTCCTGGCAGCCTGGAAGCTCTTGGCTGGAGCCTGCTTACCTACGGCTCCAGATGGCCTGCTGGGTAGGGACGCAGTTCCACTTGCTGATGGGCACAATATTGTTCCAGTGTGAAGCCTTTGGGCTTCAAGGAGAGGGAAAAGACTCACGTGGGGCAGGCTCCCAGGTTCTGGGCCACAGGATGTCCTTTGCAGCTGACCCCAAAATGGCATCTCCACTAGTCAGATTCAGCCCAGAATCTGGCCATTTACTCTGATGTTTTGTAAAGACACAGGCAACTGACAAAAGCAACAACTTATTTATTACTGAAGATGCCGCATTCACAAAATGCCAAGAAAACCGTCTCCCTGTCTCCCTGCCCCCCCACCCCACCTTTAAATACTAAGGACTGAACCCACAGGCCTCCTACCACTAAGCCACATCCAAAGACATATTTTTGTTTTGAGATGGAGTCTTCCTAAGTTGTCCTGGCTGGCCTGGAACTTAAGACTCTCTTGTCTCAGTCTCTTTCCCTGTTCAGTTTTTAAATTTTAGAACGTTGACTGTTTACCAGGAAAGAATGCCTCTCTTTTAAACAATCTTTTCATTTTTCCATTTCCTCAACATTCCAGTTATTAGCTATCCACAAAGTTTGTCTCCCTTAGGCCCTGAATTCTACTTCTCAGGTCTGCTCTCTCGCTCCATTTCCTAGGTTCTTGTACTGCAGCGGGCCCTCAGAGAAAGGTATGGCAAGAACTGTCAGGAAAACTGCAAAGGGTAACATTTAGGGAATTACCAAATTAAAGCCTTAGATCTAAGATGGACAACTCCACAACGGGAATAGTGTGGTTGGACAATAATTTTTTATGACATATTGTACAATTTTGTGTACACAGCACACAATGTTCAACAAACTTATATATAAAGTACACAAATACACTTAGGGAAAACCTCCAGAATATTTTCCCAGATGACTAACATAGCCAATAAAATAAAATAAAAAAGGGCCCAAATTCTCTAGAGCCCTTAGAATTCAAACAGAATATAAAGACATTCTTTTTCATGAAACCTTGGTGGAGATGTACCCCAGGAATGAGCAGGCCTCAATAAAGGGCCGTTTTCCTGTAGCTAAACTGACCACAAACAAGTCATGAAAAGCTGACTGACAGTAGAGGGGAAACAGTGACTACTCATATCCCAAGGTTTCTGATAGAAGCAGCAGCTCCAGTCTCCAAAGCAACTGCCTATAACACATCTCAGCGATGAGGATCCACCATGGTGTACGTTTGAGAACACATACATTAAAAGAACATGCTGAATGCAAATCAGAAATTAAGGAAGCTACAAGCCACTGACAACACATAGAAGAGGACTGTCCCCACACAAAAAGGGTTCACAATCTGAAATGGCCCTATAAAATGGCAAATAGTGTTAGAGTACCTTTGTAAATCAACAACTCAAATACGAAAAAAGCAAAACATGAAGCACACAACACATAATTTTTGAAGACTTTCCTTTAGGTAAGATTTTCAGAAAACTCAGGAATAGATTTTATATCACCAAATGGTCCATATCGCCCAAAAATGTCTTTTGATTGGATAGTAAAATAATATTTGTTGGAAGTCAAAAATTGAGATAAAACACAGGCCATTGGGAGTGGTAAAGCTTTAATTTCTCCAATTTTCTTCCACATCAACTTATCAGTTGAGTTCTCAGGGCATAGGAAGAGGTGGTAACTTTCCACAGGAGCACACCTAGGGTTGATCTTGGTGATGTTCCAAGTCAGGGCGATGCCCATGGGTCTCAGCGCACGTTTCACTCTGAGCTCTGGCTTCTGGGGGGGGAGTGTGTCTCGGATTTTGTCCACCAGTTCAGGGAGTGGTGGTGGTGGTTCTGGGAGAGGTGGCAGGTGCTCAAAGGAATCAAAATCCTAAAAGCACATTTGTAAAAAAGTTTAGCAAGCCAGTTTGCTGGGTATTGACTATTTTAAAGTCGTCAACTGCAGCTCTGCAAATATATATTTCCCATTCTTCAATCCTTTTATCGAAATAACAACAGGACAATTCAAGAATATATGAGGCTGGATCTAGTCTTTAAACATACAGCTTTTATGCAGCTAAGATATCTATACTCTGGAATATCGCTAATCCAGAATAGGGTAGACCTCAAACATTCTGGATGACTATCACATCTTATTTCCAAACATTGCAATGATTTACATGAAAAAGTATCAGTATATGAAAACAACAATTTTCCTCCACCCTTTTCTACAATGGCTAATCTAAAACAAAATTATTAATTTGTTGGATGAAAAAAGGATCTGTTTTACTTTCTATAGTTTCTGGAAAATTTAACTGAATTATTTTAATTGAGTAAACAAGTAGACTCACATAGCACATTTTAAAAGCACACTGAAGTGTCCTGTAAGTTGAAATGTGAGCCATGTAAAACAGGTACTTCCCATTCAATTTGGAGGGAATATCCCTGACAGAGCATTTTATATTAGTACCTCGGCTGCTTTTTCTGCCACTGGGGTTATTTCTTTTGAATTTAAAACAGCTTTCGAAGGTGACTCCAAGGTGGAAGCTGGAATTTCTGTGAACAACATAAGGTTTAAAACAAGCAAAATTTAGCTCAGTTGGGAGAATCTTTGCCTAATATGTGTGAGGTCTGGGTTTAATCCCCAACACCAATGTCCCCTCACATAATGTGAAATTTAGAAATGGGGGCGTAGATCAGAGGGTGTGCTTGTCTAGCATGCATGCATGATGACCTGGCTTTGAACCCCAGCACCACAAGAGAAAGAAAGAAAGCAAGCAAGAAAGAAAGAAAGCAAGCAAGCAAGCAAGCAAATTTATCTGCAAAAATCAATTTCATAGCCTTTAAGCAAACAATTTACATTTTAGGCAGTAAATTTGAATTAAAATTATAAAAGTGAAATATGAAGTTTTTTTTTTTTTTTTGACAAAGTTCAGGATCCATCCAAGAGTACCAAATTTTCCTTTAAACTGACAAACATCCCTCCACCCTTTATTTTTTTCTTCTTCTTTCGAGATAGGTCTTGCTCTGCAGCCCAGCCCAGGCTAAGTCTGAACTGTGAGCTCCTCCCACCTTCATCTTCAGAACAGCTAAATATATGAGCATGCACCACCACATCCAGTAGACCCTTCTGTCATTGTGCAGCTGGGAAGCAGGTACATTTACACACAGGAGACAGATGACTGATGCCAGAGGCAGGTTCTTTTTGCATTTTTTTTTTGTTAGACCTACAAGGTTGTCTGCAAACACAGCTATTTGTAAACACTGAATATACAAGACGCATAAAGCCTGAGGATTCAAATTAAAACTCTTAGAGGATAGCATTAGGGAAATTATAGAAATAAACTGTGCACTGGGGAGAGAGAAGAAAGAGAGGGGGAGGAGAGATACTTGTGCAGGGGAGAGAAGATGTGGCAGGTGTGGGGATGGATTGCAAGCAACTGGGGAGAGTATATGTGGACACGATGAAGAAAAGGCCATTCATGGGGGGAACACAAGGGCTATGTAGTGGAAAGTTATATTTGATGAATCCCCCACATGAAATTTATTAGTATTTTCTTTCAATTTAAAGAATAATATTCTGTATTGTGTTTCAAAGTTCATTCATTAATCAGTTCATTTCTTTTCTTTTCTTTTTTAAGACAGGGACAGTGAGAGCTACAGAGAATCAGTTTTGTTTAGTTTTTCATGTGGCCTTCGTTGCTCTGACACTTCATTGTGTATGTAGCGCTGGGGTTCAAATCTGGATCCTTGTGCATGCCAGGAAAGCACCATAACTGCCGAGCCACTCCTCCAGTCCTTAATCACTTCATTTTTTTGTGCTAAAATAAACCTTTCAGGGAGAGGCAATGGCCTTAC
>PVKS010014253.1:15655-48616 GCA_004027875.1 Aplodontia rufa | reverse complement strand
CACACACACACACACACACACACTATATTATTTCATTAAAAAAATAAAGAAGTGTAAGAAAATAGCCCATCTGCCAAACCACTTCCAGGGATGTCTCTCAGTCCTTGACACATCAAGGGACTGTGAGGGTTTTAGGGGAGCAGAGGGAAGAGGTTTAAATTAGGTATAAGATTGGACTAGACTAGACTGGACTTTTAAATAACAGAAAGTTTCCTGAACATTATGAAAATCTGCTGGAAATATTAAGGAATTCAAAAGGAAATTTTATCAACACACTTGAAGGTACTGGTCAACAAAAATAATAGAATCTTTTTGTGTTTATACCTCCACTGAGTTTAGTCCTTAGTCAGCTGGTTTTGCAATCCATTATAGAGATACCACTCAGATTCAAAAACTTTCAGCCTTTTCCACATAGCAACTCATGACTTTTTTTTCAAAATACAGATTTTGTTTGAAAGAGGGGACAGTGAGAGAGAGAAAGACAGAAGCAATTTTTATTTAGTTTTTCATGTGACTTTCATTCCTTGGACACTTCGTTGTGTACATGGTGCTGGGGTTTGAACTCTAGTACTCGTGCATGCAAGGCAAGCGCCATAACCACTGAACCACACCGCTCCAGCTCCAAAATACAGAATTTTTACTATTCATTACTTTAGTTAAAATTACAATATAATCAGAAAAGACAAAAAGCTTATTCTACAACCTAGATGGATTATTGTTCAAATAGTAGTACTCAGGCTTAGTAATTTTCTAATTCAATCATAAATGTGTTGTATTTCCATAAGAATAATGAGTACATCATAATAAAATGGGAGAAAGCACCAAATATTATGAGTTATTTTATATTTCACAATTGCATCAAATTGTAAGTACTAGGGTATTGTTTATTTAACTTAAAGTCTGAACACTGTCATTCAACTATTGAAAGGTGGTATTGTAGTATCATTTTATAAAGAGTGACAAAATTGTAACGTAAAATGGAAATTTCAGAGTTGAATGAGATATCAAAGTGAATAATTTGAGGCTCAGTTCATTTACATGTTACAAAAATTATACCATTACTCACAAAACAAAGATCATTATGCATATTTCTTCATTAAAAATCTTTTTTGAATGCTCCATGGGATTATTTAAAAAAAAAAACAGCCAGTGGAACAGAGCGTTTTTTTATCTAGTGCTGGACAAGTAGACAAGTGCACTAATAAGTCAACAAAAGATGAACATAGCCAGTGACCTTTTTAACACATGTCTGATCACATCACACCCCTACCTACACCCCTTAATGGCTTCACCATTATTACAGCTAGGATAAAGATCTCGATCCTAAGCCCTCATAGACCTACCTGCCTTCTCTGCCCTCCACCCATGCTGGTTCCTTGGGGCTCAGGCATACCAAGTTCAGCTTTCACATATTCTTTTCCCCCTGCCCACTCTGTCCTTCCCACTTCCAAGACTATTAGATTCTAGCTCATAATTCACTTCTTCGGAATGTCTTCCCTGAACTAGGCAGGTATCCCCTTGTTATACACTCTTAGGGCACAACATACTCCTTCATAAAATCCATTTATAGTAATTATATATATTTATGTAATCATTCATTAAATGTCTTCTCTATTGGTTTTAAAGAAGGGTCTAAGTATCAAAGAATACTTATCTTTGTATTCCTGGTACTTAGGAATTCCTGGTGCTTTAAATTCCTGGTACTGCCAACAATGAGATGGCACAGATGAAATACTTAATTGATAAATGAATGGATTTACATGCATTTACTCAAATTCATTAAGTAGATCTCCAAGTAAGGCAGTGCTGATCTCTTTTCCTCAGTAGGCAAGAACTGAAGTAAGACTTACACTCAGCTTGCACATTGTGCAAGTCCATATTGGTCCTTGTCTTCTCTGGAGAAATCTTCTGATTATAATAATAAACTACTAATCGGAGTTATTCAGAGAGAGCAAAATCCCATGGGCTAGGTGCTACTTTTTTATAGAAGAAAGCAGGTCCTAGTGAGGTTAAAGGACTGTTCAAGATCACAAGATAAATGACATGAGCTGGGACTAGAACCCAGATCTGGCTGACTTGAAAACCTATGTTCTTAACCATTATAATGCATTGAACTTATTGATAAATACAATCCCCTGACTCCCGCAGGGCTGTTCTCTTCCAGTGCTCTTTAATACCTGGATTGAGATCTCAGATATCATGTTTGTATGTTATGGTTCTAGATTAGATTTTTAAGTTCCTGGCAGACAGAAGCTTTATTATGTCTTCTGGTTCCTTGGCTTCTTCAAAAGGTCCATGTTTTGTTGTAAGTGCTCAGAAATATTTTTCGAATGAATAAATGAGTGCTGAGATCATCTTATCTGATAGTTTATACAGATGAAATGTATCATATTCATAAAACACCATTCTAGGTTTATGGAGATGTCTGTGAACTGATACCATGGCCCCCATTTAAATGTGGGATATGATAATAAAGTGTCTCAGGAAAACATTACACACTATATCTCCTTATCTACAGCAGCAAACCTCATGACCTTTCTATATTAGATGCTAGTTTCACAATACAGAACTGTTCAAATTAGATTTGAGATAAAATGTTAAGTAGATGGTATCTTTTATCAGATGTGTAAGTAGATTAGGGTACATCTTTTTATAAAAGGCTAGAAGGTACAGTTTTCTAGCAGTTCAAAAGTACATTTAATTTTATCCACCTCATTTATTAAACTCCCTGTGAACATTTTGAATATAAATTGTTATTTAGATATCTGAAAATTTTCTTATTCCTGAGAAGAAAACCTAGAAGGAAAATCAGTAATTCTTCTGCTCTAACCAATAATTTTGTGATTATATTAAACGAATAATTTTCAATTTATTACCTCACCTCATGAAATCTTAAAGATCATTCCTTCCCACTTTTCTGTAATTGGTAATGCCCTAGACTTATCTCATTTAATTACATAAATGGGAAATGATACATCAAATATATAATTTTTCTTAAATTAACTTTGCCAAGGCTTCATCAAACTCTACCATATCTATAATAGAATACATGGGCTGAAATAGTTAAATGAAAAACAAATATTGCTATTGAATTCACTGTTCCAAACTTCACACATCTGCCTCATTTGAAGGATCCAAATTATACTTCATCAAGTGCTTTGTTTCTGAAAATATACTGCAGAGTCAAAAAAAGAAAATGAGTTACACACAGATGTATGGGGTTGTGTTCATCTAATAATTTACTCTAAGGAATATGGACCTAAGGACAAGCCACATGATTAGCAGAAAGAGCAATAAGCAATGGCATAAGAATTACAGTTTCTAGTTTCAACTGGGTACTGGTATTTATCTCTGCATTTCCATTATCCCAATGGAAAAATGAATATGATTCCTGCCTTGAATCTATTTTATAGGAAATTTGGAAGCATTGAGATATATTAAAAATACTTTGAAAATCTCTAATGTTAAATATGTCATAGTTCTTGGTATCATTGAACAGTTTGGGCTTTAGTTCACATTGATAATACTGAAGAGAATCAAAAAGATAAATTTTCTGTTTCAGGCCTTTTTCAGAATTTCTCAAGACACAGCAACAGCCACAGCAGGATAATATTTTTGATTATTGATTACCTAAGAAAAAATCCATCATTATGTACACCTATAATGACCAATAAAAATTGTGGGGAAAAAACCAAAATAAATTAAAATAAGCAGTATGAGAAAAGTAAAATTGGTAACTTTGTGTTCAGCCCAAAATTTATTCTGGAAATGTTAACTTCGCCATGAACTATTCACTTTCAGTCTTGAGTGTATTTCATATGGATGATCTGAATTTTTGATATTCTGGTTTCCACTGACAGATCCTGCTTTTTGACAAGTTTTGATGAAGTCTATTCACTCTAGACAATTTATGCAAACCCAACTTGAATAGTTGATTTTGACTTTATCCCCCTGAGTTCCTAGAACTGCCCTGATTAAAATTTAAAATATAATTACAGGTAGCACATTGAGTCAGTCAGTTAGTCAGAGATCTGAGCTCTGTGAATGCCTGTTTCCTGCAGCACAAGGCATTAAGTGCTCTGGAGGAGGGCGGGGGTGGATGGGAACAGTCACCCATGAAATGATTTAAGGATTATTATTAAAACAATATATCACCAACTGCAAAGTACTTGTGTAGAAACTCTATATATAAAAGTTCAAGGAATGGAGAGTAATTGTCTATCCTATATATTTAGCAAATGTGTTTTGTGGCTGTGAGTAGCTTTGTGGATATCTCAACAAAACAAATTAAACTGTTGGTATACCCACAAACAGGCAGCCTGAGTTGGTGCAAAGCAGTTCTTTAATTTCTTTTACCTGACAATACCTCAAGGATTTTGTTAAGTGAAGGGTCAGAGAGACATGTTTTTTAAAGAATCTTTTTTTTTTCAAAAGTTTGGAATAATTTTTTTTAATTACCAAATATTTTTAAAAATAATGTAAACAGTTCCTGTATACCCTCCCTAAGTTTCCATTAGTTTTTAGCATCTTACATTGCCATGGTATATTTTTCAAAATTAAGAACCAACCTTTGGGGGCTGGAGCAGTGGCTGGGTAGTTGCGGTGCTTGCCAGCCATGCACAAGTACACGGGTTCAAACCCCAGCAACCCATGTACACAACTAAGTGTCAGAGCAACTAAAGTAATGTGAAAAACTCAATAAAAATTGATTCTCTGTCTCTCTCTCTCTCTCTCACTGTACTTCTCTCTTTAAAAAAAAGAACAAAACTTTGTACATTAGTATTAAATAAACTTTGGACTTCATTCAGATTTCATCCATTGATATTTGTTTTCCTGCTCCAGAATTCAATCTGGGATACCACATTGCATTTAACAGGCAGTGAATTTAATGTCTTACTATTAAAATTTAAAAATCAGTGATTCCTGGGCAATGCAGGTAATCATTGTTAGGTATTAATGGGAGCAGTAATAGAAATGAATTGAGTGTCCAAGAGCTACCTGAGGACCATAAGTTCAAGTTTTTAACTTTAAGGAAAATATACTATTTTGTAGCCATTCATTCCTTTTTTGTGTACTGAAAGGTGCTGATTATATCATGTTTTACCATAATTGCTAGACTGTTTTATTATATATGGATAATAACATCTTGTTATAATAATTCTTTTGGTAGTACCTAGTATGGACAGCTAGAGTTTTCTACATGAGGACAAATGAAGAGACTGATTTGGTTACTAAATCTGTCTATCAGGGAAGATAATCATAGACAACAAAGAAATGGAGTCCTAAATGGTCAGCCTGTAGGTGTCAGAAGATAATAATAGATGAAGACCAGTAGGTCTCTAATTTGGTTGTACATCAGGATGACCTAAAATAGACTTCTGAACTCCTCCCCCAGAGCCATAGGTACACTGGGATCAAGACATCTGTGCTTCTAAGTTCTCCAGGTGGTATGTACTCTGCTGGTCTTCACTGCTATCCATCTTCCCTAAGTTACCTTCATGGATGCTTTACTGAAAAATGAGTAGTCATTTTTTTCTGAGAAGTTACAGCATATGTTCCTAGATTGATATGCTGCCTATAAGTCAGATGAAGTATCTCATTCCAATTTAGTGCAGGGACTAAGTCAGAAAAGAAAAAAAAATACAGTAACTCCCCACAATCAATTTTTATTAGCTCTTTTTAGTTATATATGACATTAGGATTCATTTTGACCTTATTATAAAAGTGTGGAATATAATTTGCTCTAATTCAGTCCTCAGTACTTCCCTTTCCCTTCCCTCCTCCTTCTCCCTGTTCCCTTCTCTTCTACTAATCTTTCAGTTATTTACTTATAGATTTAAAAAAAACTTGCCTTTTAAATATACATAAAGGTAAGTGTCAGGCTGGAGCAGCAGCTAGGAAGTTCCAGTGCTTACCTGGCATGCGTGAGGACATGGGTTTGAAACCCAGCACCACATACACAACTAAGTGTAGAAGAAACGAAAGCCATACAAAAAAAACTAAATAAAATTGATTCTCTCTCTCTCTCTCTCTCTCTCTCTCCTCTCTCTCTCTCTCTCTTTCACACACACACACTGTCCCTCTCTTTCTTTAAAAAAATAAATAAATATCAGAGTCAATGTGGAATATTCATATATGTACACAGAAAAATTAGGTCAGATTCATTCCACTATCATCCCTTATCCTATCCATCCTCCCTCCTCAACACCCTTTCCTACTGATTTTTCTTCTGTTTTCATGGAATCCCTCATCTCCCCCCACCTTTATTTTGGGCTAGTTTCCTCATATCAGGGAAAACATTAAGCTTATTTTACTTAGTGTGATACTTCCAGTTCCCTCCATTTACCACCAAATGTCATATCTTCATTCTTCTTTATGGCTGAGTAATACTCCATTGTGTGTATATGCCACATCTTCTTTACACATTCATTTGTTGCTGGGCACCTATGTTTTTTCCACAACTTAGCTATTGTAATTCCCACGTTTTTTATCAGTCTCTCTTTCCTTCAGGCAATGGTATAATTTTCTTTTTTGAGAGAGAGGGAGAGAGAAAGATAAAATTTTATTTAGTTTTTCATTTGGCTTTCGTTGCTCAGACACTTCGTTGTAGATGTGGTGCTGGGGTACAAACCCGCATCCCCGCACATGCAAGGCAAGTGCTGAAACTGCTGAGCTACCGCTCCAGCCCCAATGCTATCATTTTTAAAATGATAAAATGTCGTTGTCAACGAAATAACTATTGTTTAAAATCACTCATAATTTTTTGGCCAAACCAAGTTCTCTGATGAATAAAAGTTAATGCAGGGTGAGGATTGTAACACACATTATCTTGCACAGTGCTTCTCAAACTTTAATGTGTCTGAACAACCTGGGTTCTTTCATATGGTCTGGGGGTGAGCCTCAAAATTCTGTATTTCTTCTAAGCTTCCAGATGTTGTTCTCTTATTCATACTTCAAGTAGCTTTATAGGCCTTTTGTAAGATTTTTAGTACAAGATATTTAGTACCCTATGTTCCCTGAGTGACACTGGAACTTCCTAGCATGTGTCAGTCATAGGCACTATTTAGCACCATTGACTAAGGCATATTTTGGAATATAGCAATCTTTAGAATAAAGAAAGGATACTTTTAGGGAAATTAAATCAATAAGATCTTCCTACAGTATACAGGAACATGGTGGAAACTTCTGGAACCTGATCATTTACTGAAAGCTTCTTTGTCCCTAATCCCTACTTCTTCAGTCTAGTATCAATCTAGTTAACAGCAGTGACATAGGAAAGAATGGGGAAGACAGGAGTGGAATCCAGTTCTGCATTCTCCCCATTTCACTACTGTGATGCTAATCTCATAACTATGTCTTCAGCTCCTCAGAATGCACTTCCCTCTCCTCACCCTTCTCTCTCCCAGAGGCCCAGCTGGCTTTTGTGATAGAAATACCAGGAAAGCTACTGAATTTCATTGTTCTCCCTAAATGAAGCATAACTTTCGATTTATTTTTATTTTATTTATTTTTTTTTTATGAAGCCAAACCAACATTACATGAGACCTAACAACCTTTTAAGAATGTAAAGGGATAAAGGCTAAGGAGTTTTTTTTTTAAATCTCTACTTCATCTGTTTGTTATTGGGGGAAAACTTCAAAAACAAATTAAAATGCTTATTGATTGTGTCAGGGATGTAAAGGGAGATTGTAACTAAACTTTCTTTGGTACAGTGGGTCAGGAAGAAGAAAAACCTTACTCAGAAGCAGGATGTGGTATGAATTTTGGCTCTCCCTAGGATTTATCACAAGGTAAAAGTGACTTGCTTACATAGGACTGAGTAGGGGAAGGAACCACCCAGTCCACTCCTCAGACTGCCTCCAGGAGCAGACTTCCAGAATATATTAAGGCTTTATTGTAATGTTGCTCTTGTTAATTAATCAGTGGAGGCAATAAAAAGCTAGCCAATGTTCAAGTGTCCCAGATGAGAAAAGGCAACTAGGAGATAGCCTGAGAAATAGCCCTGGGGAGTTCACAATCCACAAGAGGCACTCACTGCCCAGGACTTCTCCTTCCCCAAATTCCTCCCCTCACATCCTGTGACCTGGAGCCTAGGAAGCTGTCATTCAAGTGAAAATTGGAATTTTTGGAAAAGTTTTGACCACAACTGTGAACTTGGCAGTTTACCAGCACTCCAAGATGTTGCTCATGAGGTTAGCAGTGATTTTTAAAAATGTTACATAACGAAATGCATCAACTTTTAGAAAACAAGCACAACTCAGCGAACCAATGTTTTTCAAATGATCTATAAATGGATATTTTTATAAAATCATGCATGTATAAAATATCTATCCAAAATAAAATATAGATCAATAGGTTTTAATGTAATACAATACGGAGAGCTCATTGATATGATTCAGTTTCTACATGGCAGCTAACCTTTAAGAAACCACTTCTCAAATTTTGAAGTAGTATTTCTATTTCTCAGGCTAGGCTATATCCCTAACCTATTTGGAAAAACTGTTAAGTACCTCTCCCTTGTTCAACCATACACTTCATTGAGGCCAGATTTTCTTTATATACTTCAGTTAAATGGTGTATCACAACAGATCAAATGCAGAAACAGATACGAATCCAGCTGTCTTCCATAAAGGATATCTACAAATATAAGAAATAATGCACTCTTCTTACTTATTGTTTGGAAAGTATAGTCATTTTCATGAAGTACGTAAATTATCAAATAATAGTTTTATTATAATAGATTTAAATAAATAAATGCATATTTAGTTTTTTCTCAGTTTTAATTATTGCATGGTAAACATAAATATAAACCACATAAACAAAAGCTCTTCAGGGAGTCCTCAATAATGTTTAAGAATGTATACTTTTATACTTTATTACCTTGTTTTACATATTTGTGTCTCTGATCTGATCACAACACAGAGGTTACTTTCTATGGAAAATACATTCTGAACTTCAGTGGGGGACTTCCATATATAGCCATGGAGATAGATTCTGAGAAACATGTTGCTAGGCAATTCATCACTGATGGAACATCTTAGAGTGCACTTACACAAACCTGATGGCATAGATAATCACTTGACAAGGCCTCTTAATGCAATCAAGAGGTAAGCCAAACAGAACATGCACGAGACTGCTGCTGATGGCACATGGTCTGCTGTTTTTCAGCAAGCATTTCTTAAATACATAGGTGGCACATAATCTAATGGTAAAAAAGAAAAACATAGCCTTGTAAACCAATAAACCAGTAACATAGTGGTTGTTACCACTTTCAAGGATTATGCATTGTCTGTGACTGAATGTGCTATACTTTTACGATTAGTATTGCATTAGGTTTGTTCTCAACAGCATCACATGAGTGCTGTGTTGTGCTAAGACATTATAGCAGATAAGACATCCCAGGCAATATGAACTTTTCAGCTCCATTATAACCTTATGAGACCACCATCATGTGTGCGGACTATCACTGACAGAAAGGTTGCTGGGAGGCGTACAGCTGTGTATTAGCCCTGGTTCTTTGAGGAAGCCACTAGAAGGTGTAATTCTAGATTTGATATTGAATATAAAACAAGGTGGCAGCCACAGAGCTTCTCACAATTTATGCCTTTGGTAGTGTATTATACTTTTTTGGTCTCTCTCCACTTAATTTCCTTGGGGTCAAGAAGTGGCTTATTTTTGATGCCTACATCCACAGATCTGACATGAGGTATGACTTAAATGTTTGTTGAATGAATGAATCAACAAAATAAATATTTCGATACAGAGAAACTATTCAGACTGATACAGTTGTCCCTCCCTTTGTATCCACAGAGGGATTGATTCCAAAACTCCCCAAATATAACTAAAATCTGCAAACGTTTAAATTTCTTATATAAAATGGTGTAGTATTTGCATATAGTCAATGCTCATCCTCCTCTATACTTTTATTATCTCTAGATTACTTGTACTAATATATAGATATAGATGTACTCTATATATCTAATACAGTATGAATGTTATGTATATCACATTTATACTGTATTTTATAGAATATTTATAAGAAAAAGGTCTGTGCGTATTTAGTACAAATGAAATTTTTTTCAAATATTTTCCATATGTGGTTGGTTGAATCTGCAGATGTGCAATCCATAGATATGAAGGTCCAACTGCGGTGAAACTACATTTATGGTTGCTCCATCTTCAGAAACACCAATATATAGAAATGAGCAATATACATTCCAAAGTGGTAAATAAAAGCCCTTTTGATAAACTAACACAACAGAAATCCTTTTAAGAGATGATATATTAATTAAACTGCAATTTTATTGTGGTATTTCTTTCCCTGATCAGAAATTTGGATCACCTGAGAAGACACATGTGGAACTGTATACTTTTTGGAAATACTGACTGGCAACAAAATGAAACAACAAACAAACAAACAAAAAATGTTTATCTAACCAGTTCACCTTAGTGGTAGGGATCAATCTATTTGTACTGAGGACTATCATTGTGTCCTAAACCACCATGGCATTTAGGGTCTACTGGAAAAATGCCTAAAGGAAATGATGATAAATTATTTTAAAGACCCAACTGATGCCCTCTCAATAGATTTCCTAATATAATTTTAGTTTTTGAGAAGGTCATCACATGTATTATGTCTATGTCATACTGTAAAGTACACAGAGATTACAGGGATTAGCATATAATTACTATGCAAATTTTCAATGTCTGAAAAGTCTTCATATTTGAGTCACTTTAATTCAGTTTTGGGTGTGACGAGGTATAACTCTAATGCTTCTTCATGAAGCATTAATTCTACTCCTATTGATTTCAGTTTCTTCATTTTTTAATAAATATATATATTTAAAATGTGTAACTTGAGGGGCTGAAGAGGTGGCTCAGTGGTAAAGTGCTTGCCTGGCAAGCACAAGGACCAGGGTTTGAATCCCAGTGTTTTGGAAACACAAAAACCAAATGGAAAAATAAAAAAAAATTTACTCTCTCGTTTAAAACAATATATAGGGCTGGAGCAGTGGCTCAGTGGTTACAGTGCTTGCCCAGCATGTGCAAGTACATGGGTTCTAACCCCAGCACCCACATACACAACTACGTGTCAGAGCAACGAAAGCCATGTGAAAAACTCAATAAAAATTGTTTCTCTCTGTCTCTCTCTCTCACTGTCCTTCTCTCAAAAAAAGTATATAAGTTGATGATTTTCTGTACATGTATATTGTGAAATTATCACTGTAACCAAACTAACACATTTATCACTTCACTAGAGATAACATGAGGGGGGAGAGAATTCTTAGAACTTACCTTCTTAACAAATTTCAAATATATAATACAGTACTGTTAGCTGTAGTCACCATGCTGTAAATAGATTCCAGGACTTATTCACCTGCATGACCAAGACTTTGTACTCTACTACAGTTTGGATAAGTGTCCCCCAAAGACCCACCTGTTAAAGGCTGGGGCACCAATCTGTGGTCCCAATGACAGGTGGTAGAATCTTTAAGATGTGGAACCTAGCAAAAGGAAGTTAAGTCACTGGAGGTATGCCCTTGAAAGGAATATTGAGACCCAACTCTTTCTTTTCTTTCCTTGCTTTCCAGTATCTAGGAAGTAAACTGTACCATGCAATCCCTGCTATGATGTGCTGCGTCACTGTAGGACTAAAGCAACAGGGCCAACAGACCATGGACCGGAACCTCTGAAACTGTGAGTTAAATAAACCTTCCTTTTTAAAAATTTGATTATCTCCATCCAGTATTATGTTGCTGTAACAGAAAGATATCATAGACCCCTTGACCAACATATGCTCATTCTTCCTATCCCCAGTCCCTGGTGACTACTATTTTATTCTTAATTTATAAGAATTTGACTATTTTAGATTCCATGTGCAAGTGAAATCATCAATATTTCTTTTTCTGTGTCTGGCTTGTTTTTCTTAGAATAATGTCCTCCAGGCACACCTATATTGTCACAAATGGCAGGATTTTCTTCTTTTTCAAGATTAAATAATATTCTACTGTAAACATAAAGTACCTTTTCTTTACATATTTATTCAGTAATGGAAAGTTATGTTTCTTCCATATTTTAACTATTATAAATAATGCTACAGTGAACATGATAATGATGTTTCAGTCCCTTTGGATAAATACCCATAAGGAGAATGCTTGAGTTGTAAAGTTGTCTATTTTTTATTTTAGAGCCAATTCTGCATTATTTTCCATAACAACTATTCCAATTTTCATTCTCATTGATGGTCTACCAGGGTACTCTTTTCTCTACATCTTCTACAATGTTTGTTTTCCTTTGTTTAAATAATAGCCATCCTACAATGGAAGAAATCATGTTGAGCGAAGTTAGCCAAACCCAGAGAGTTAAAGGTCAAACGTATTCCCTCATTTGTGGAGGCTGGAGCTAAACTCAGGCTTGGGTGAAAGGTTGTCAAACTCATGTATTAGACCAAGCAAAGGCACAGCAACACATAATCTAGGGCAACAACAGATATATGGAGGGGTGGGGGGAGCAGATGGGTGAGGGAAGAAGAGAGGGAAGGAGGATAGGGAGGGATCTAGGGAGACAATCAACAATGTAGCATACTCTTCATCCCCTCCCCCACCAAGAATCCAAATAATACTTATACAATCATTTAATTCTGGAAAATTCACATTTATATCATTTGTAGGAGTGAAACATAGAAGAATCAAGAGACTGGGGTGTGGGCGATATGGGGGTGATTCTGGTTTAGGAACAGATGCATATCATACTGTTACTTTATACGCATTTATGGTTTTACAATAAATTCCTTAATAAAAAATTTTTAAATAAATAAATAATAGCCATCCTAAGTAGTGTGAGGTAATATTTTATTTGTTTCTCTCCCACTACCTCTCTACTGTTGAGTAGTAGGAGTTCCTTACATTTTCTAAATATATCAACACCTTATCAGATAGATGATTTGGAAATATTTTTGCTCATTCCTTTGCCTTTTCATTTTGCTTTTTCCCTTTTTGGTTCAGAGTTTATAGTCTGATGCGTTCACACAGTTTGTTACCTGTGCTTTTGGTGTCCTTTGCTAAAAAAAAGAAAAAAAAATGCCAGTACTAATATCAAGGAGATTTTTGCCTTTTTCTAGGAATTTTAAGTTTCAGATCTTACATTTAAGGCTTTAATCAATTTTGAGTTTATTTTTATGTTATGGTGTAAGCTAAGGATCAATTTCATTATTTTACATGTGGATATCCAGTTTTCCCAATACCATTTATTGAACAGTCTGCCTTTCCCCATTGTGGATTTTTTGTACCCTTTGGTAGAAAGTAATTGACCTGTTGTGTACAGGTCTATTTGGGGGCTCTTCATTCTGTTCTATTACTCTGTTTCTACTTAAAAGGAAAACTAGCATTGTGAGATTCTTATTGACAAAAACAAACCTCGTTAGTAACTAAGATTACCTAAGGTATAGAATAAACAACACACACACACACACAAAAGAACTCATGAATTCCTTAGATTAAGTAGTTTAGATGCCCAAAACAGCTTGTGGGTACTAGTGAAATATCAATGAATGAGAGGTTAATTCTGTAATAGTTCCTCCATCGTTCCTACCAATAGACCGCACAGCATAATTCAAACTCAAGAGGTATCAATTTAGTTATGTTTGCCAAAGGGCTACACCACATTGCAAATTTAAAATCTGCCAACCCCAAAACTTATTGTTTCTTATTCTCACACAATGAGTTCTTGTTTTGTATTGTTAGGGTGCTCCCTGTTGATAAAAAAAGATTAAGTCATATTTTAAAATAACATATTTGCTTCTTAATTCACTTTTTAGTTCCTGCAAAATGGTAGTATATTTTAGCATAGGTAGATAATTTTTAAATTGACAATAATTTTATGATATTTATGTCACTGACATAATATATTTAACTTTAAATATCATATTTTGTGTAAAAAATTTAAAAAGTTAATCATTCTTATGTATTGGAGACAAACTCTTAGCTAAAGTACAAATTCAATATTCAATACATTTGTGGATTTCATTTGATATTATTTTATTTTATACTTCTGAATATATTTTTGAGTGAGAGGTTATCTTATAATTGACTTTTCTTGAATTTTCTTCGGTTTATCATCATGGTAATATCTATCTTATTTAATCATTTGTCCACTCCCTGACAATCAGCCAAGGTTGTTCATATAACATGGGAAAGACCTTCTATTAGCAAACATTTCATCTACAAAATATATATATATATATATACATATATCAAATTTTCTGAACAGAATCTTGGTTGGGATGGTAAAATTCACCTGGTATCTAAGAGTTGTATCCCAGTGTTCCTAAAATGCCAGGAAAAGAAACCCAAATAACAAAATATTTATTTAACATTAAAAGTAATCATTTCATTTTAAAAATAACACTATTGGTAATGGTTCTTAAAAATAATGGACAACAAAGCAATTAATGAGGAGAATCAAAAGCTGAAATGGGCGATGAGGCACTCTAATCCAATCTCTACTCAACGTTTAACACATTAGACTTGTTTTTCATCATCTTGTAAACTAAATCCTATTTAAGGGTAAGCATGATGTCTTTCTCCTCCACACTGTTTAGTGTAGTCTTTGACACATAGAAATAACAAAAACAGCTAGTTAGTATTTATTGGGTGTGTATCATTCTTTAATATACATTATTCCTACTCTGTCCTATGCAATCTATGTAATAATTGGCCCATTTTATAGATGAAGATTGGAGGCTTACAGAGATTATGTAATTTAACTGAGATTTTTATAGCAGCTAAGTAACTGAGTCAAGATCTGACCAGAGTTCTGATTCACTGTTTCCATCATATTCACCCATCCTATGCACTTATTGAGTAGTATGTTAGTCAGCTTTCTGACACTATAACCAACACTTGGGAAAATCAATCTATAAAATCAAAAGGTTTATTTCAGCTCACAGTTTTAGAGGCTTCAATTTATGATCAGGTGGATCCATTCTTTTAAGGCCTATTATCTCCTTCAAGGCCATGACCTAAAGGACTTCCACTAGGCCCTATCTCCCAAAGGCTCCACTGCCTTCCAATAGCACCAAGCTGGGGACCAAACCTTTAACACACAAACCTCTAGGGATCATTCCAAACCCAAGTTACAGCAAGTAGTATTAAATATACACTTGTTGAATTGGTCAATGTTTCCTGTAACTTCTTAAGAATAAGGATTTTATTCTGATCATAGAAATTCTTTCCACTCACAAAGAGGTTACTATAAAAATACATGAAGAAGAAAAGTAAATCTCTATAATAAGCATCTTATGTTCTCATTTGTAGGACACTCTGAATAAATTTAAAACAATTACCTAAACCTATTTCAGTATCATGTCTTACGAGGAAAGGATATATTATACAGGGAGATAAAATATTTAAACTAGTTAAAAGAAAAACTGAGACCACTACAAGTTAACAAAGTTTAACTGAGCAAGAAAAAGTTTTAAGAATCAGCCATGATTCCAAAGGGAAGATATTTCAGAAGGTTCCACCCCACCACATGTGCGAATCATATTTATAATCAGCAGAAATGCAATCACATACAGAAACAACCTGATTGGCTGTGGTTGGCATTTACCTTATTTATATGGTCATGTTTTGAGGCTTTCAGCCTCTGGCTGTCTAGATGTGCAGTGCTATGATTGGCTGAGGCTCAGATGCTTGGTTCCAAGTGTGTTTATACATCAAGCTACTGTGTAGTTCACTATATACAGAGGTCACTTTAGGCCAATTTATCCTTCAACTAGGAATGCTAGTTTAGGACAAAACCTCCAAAACTGTGAGTGAAAATAAACCTTTTCTCTTTATAAGTTGATTATCTCAATTATTGGTTATAGTGTCTGAAAGCTGACAAACCAACATTACTAAGTGCATAATGTGATGGCAACAGTGAATCAGAACTATAATCAGAACTTGACTGGGTTATTTAGCTGCTAAGAAACAAATAGGTTCATCAGGCTTCAAGGGACTTCCAAAATATTTTTGTCTACATAGTTCAGATGATGGCTTGTCTCTTCCACTTATTCTTTCTCCTTTGACCCTTCCTCCTCTTCTTTATTTTTGTCTTTTTATCCCTTTTTAAATTAACTGTACATTTCAGATAATTCACATCAGTGCTTTTTATTTTTTTTTTACATCAGTGCTTTTTAAACTCAAAATTATGTTTTCCTTTTTATTATGTGTATGGTTCAAATCCAATTTTGAATGTAAACACACTGGTTTTAGATTTTTAATCACAATTTTAGATTTGTAGCCTAATGGAAGGTGAAGATGGAACTTGTGTTGCAGAAGATATAAGTTTGAGGCTTTCAATATCCTGCATTTCAGTATAGAAATTCCTCAACAAATTAGGAATGGATCACTATTTAATCCAGCTATCCCACTCCTCAGTATAATCTAAAGAATCTAAAATCAGCATACTACAGTGATGCATCCACATCATTTTTTTTTAAAGAGAGGACAGTGAGAGGGAGAGAGAGAGAGAGAGAGAGAGACAGAGACAGAGAGAATCAATTTTTATTGAGTTTTTCACATGGCTTTCGTTGCTCTGACACTTAGTTGTGTATGTGGGTGCTAGGGTTTGAACTTAGGTGCTGGGGTTTGAACCTGTGTACTTGCACATGCCAGGCAAGTGCCGTAACCCCCAAGCCACTGCTCCAGTCCCCCCATCAATGTTTATAGCAGCACAATTCACAATAGCTAAGCTATGGAACCAACCAAGATGCCCTTCAACAGATTAATGGATAAAGAAAATGTAGTATATACACACAATGGAATATTACTCAGCCATATGGAAGAATGACATTGTGGCATTTGCTGACAAATGGATGGAACTTGAGACTATTATGCTGAGCAAAATAATCCAATCTCAAAAAGTCAAGGGTTGAATGTTCTCTCTGATATGTGGAAGCTATCCCAAAATAAGGAAAGGACCAGAGGAATAGCACAAAAGAGAAAGAAACAGAGGAAGGAGGGATGAGATAGGGAAAGTTTGTGAAGTGAATCAGACTTAACTTTCCAGTGTTCACATATGAACATACAACATAATGAATTGCATTAACATGTTCATCAACAAGTCACTACATTTCTAAAAAAACTATTGATAATAGATCTAGAAGGTTGGAAATGGTGGGTATAGTGGGGATGGAATTGAAATGTTATCCTCCATATTTTTATATCACTGATTATTCTATTGCCATGAATATCTAGAAAGAACAGGGGGTGGAAGGAAAAAGGGGAATGGGTAAAATTGGGTACTGAATTGGAACTAATTATACTACATGCTTTTATGATATATAAAAATAAATATCTTGCTTTTGTTTAAAAAAAAAGTACATGAATGGGTGGAAAATAAAGTAGGGGCACCAAACCACTCTATGTAGGTATTGGAACATAATATTTGAAAGGAAGGCGTTTCTGGAATATTGACTTCCAACTGTAAATTTACAAAAGTATGATTATGTCATTATGTATGTGGGATATTTTCATAAAATTAAAACGAAAAATATAGCAAATTTAGCCATATTGTATATGTTTTCTTCACTTGATTTTCATGGCATTTGACTCTTGATCTTCTTTCCTAATTCTCTTTTGTAGGATCCCCTCTTCTCTCTAGCTCTTCATGTGGGGCTGCTTCAGTCCTTGCTCTTCATCTCTTCCCAGTTCTCTATATTCTCTAATATTTTAAAATAATATATATGCTAATGACTCCCCAATTTTTATTTCTAGCCCACATCTCTCTCCAGCAGCAAAACAATGAAACCCAGCTGGCTATTTTGAATCACTAAGAGATGTCTTTTTTTTTTTTTAAGAGAGAAGGACAGTGAGAGAGACAGAGAGGATCAATTTTTATTGAGGTTTTCACATGGCTTTCATTACTCTGACACTTAGTTGCGTATGTGGGTGCTGGGGTTTGAACCCGTGTACTTGCACATGCTGGGCAAGTGCCATATCCACTGAGCCACTGCTCCAGCCCCCAGAGAAATCTTGAACTTAATACTTCCAATATTGAAATCCTAATCTTCCTTCTCAAATTCAGTTCACTTCAACCCTTCCTATGTTGATTGATGGTATCTCCATTCTTCTGCTTGCTTAGGTCAGAAGTCCTGGGGGTCATACTTGACTGTTCTTTAAATCAATTATCATAAATTTTACTTTCAGAAGAATCTGATCACTTCTTGCCATCCCCACTAAACATATCCTGATTCCAGAAACCACCATCTCCTCTCCTCTCCATCTGCCTTTGTTAGCTTTCCATCACTGTGACAAAATACCTGAGATAAACAGTTCATATGGAGAAAAAGATTTATTTTGGCTCACAAGCTTCAGAAGTTTCAGTCCATGGTCTTAGTAAAAGCCATGCTTTGGGACTATAGGATGGCATAAAATCATGGAGGGGAATGCACCGGCTGGGCAAAGCTGCTCACTTCATGAAGGAAAGAAAGTAGAAAGCAACCTTACTTTTATAGCATAGCCCCTCCTCCCAAACCCATTAAGCTATGAAACCAAAAATGGATTAATCCACACATAATGTCAGAGGCTTCATGAACCAATCACCTCTCAATGACCCCACCTCACAACAGCAGCATTGGAGACCACACCTCCAACATAAGAGCTTTTGGGGTACATTTAAGATCCATAGGATACTGCTAAGTGTCTCCTCTTAAAAGAAAAATATGAGTGATGCTAAAATGGAAGTAAGGGAGATGGTAGGGATGCTGTTCAATAGTACTTCACTTGACTAGCATGCATGGGCTTGATCCCCAGAACTGCAAAAAAATAAAAATTGAATAAAATTTTAAAAAAGATCATACCATCCTTCTTTCTCAAAACACTCCAAGAAATGTGCATATTATATAAAATAAAAGTCAGAGGGTCTGGAGTGGTGGCTCAGTGGTAGAGCACTTGCCTGACACGTGCAAGCACCTGGGTTCATACCCCAGCACCACATACACAATTAAGTTTCAGAGAACTTAAAAAAAAAAAAGATGAAAAAATAACAGATTCCAACTTTCTCTCTTTCTTTGAAAAACAAAAAAGTAAAAGAAATAAAAGTCAGAGTCCTACAAAACTCTACATGATCTGTGCAATCACAGTTCCCCTCTCCCCTTCTTAATCCTCTACTTTCATCTTACTCCTGGTCTCTGCAGTATTTTTTTTTTTTAGTTTTATTAAGAAGTTATTTACAATCATAAATGCATACAAAGCATCATGTGTTAGACATGTGTTCTTAAATCAGAATTACCCCCACATTGCCCCCACCTTGACTCTTCTATGTTTTGCCCCTATAAGCAATATAGATGCTTAGATTGTGAATTTTCCAGAATTAAATGATTGTACAAGTATTGTTGGATTCTCAGGGGGGTAAAGAGTATGCTACTTTGTTGATTGTCTCCCGGATCCATACTATTCTCCCCCCCTTCCCCTCCCCCCACATATCTATGGTTATCCTAGATTATGAGTACCCCTGCTGGATCCAATATGTTAGCCTGACTACCTTTCATCCAAGATTGGGTTTAGCTCCAGACTCCACAAATGAGTGAAAACATTTGACCCTTGATTCTCTGGGTTTGGCTAACTTTGCTTAGCATGATTTCTTCCATAGCCATCCATTTACCTTCAAAGGCTGCAAAATCATTGTTTCTAATTGCCTAGTAGAATTCCTGTGTGTGTGCCCACATGTGTGTAAACACAAATGCTGAGAGACAGAGATAAATATAACTCTATATCTATTCATCCAGTGAGGGGCATCTGGGTTGGTTTCATAATTTAGCTATTATAAATCGAGCTGGTATAAATGCAGATTTTGCTGTGTCACTATAATATGCTGATTTTAATTCTTCTGGAAAACTACCCAGAAGAGGGATAGCTGGATCATATGGTGAATCCATCCCTAATTTTTTGAGGATTCTCCACACTGCTTTCCACAGCGACTGTACCAGTCAGCTGCAGTAATTTTTTAACAGGTCAGGCTTGGTACTGACCAGCAGCCACAGTGCTGACTGCTTCCTTTTCCTGGGCTGCTTTTCTCCCACATTGCCAGCTTTTCTCAGAATGACTCTTCCCCAGATAACTGCTTAGTTTATTCCATTGCCTCCCTTTAACTCTTGGCTCCATTCTGAGCATCTTATTTAAAGTTGCAACTTGCCTTTTTACCCTCTCATTTTTTAGCCTGTTCTGTTTTCCCCTATGTCACATACTTATAGCTCACCACACAACCTGTACATTCGTTTTGCTTCCTTCTAGTAAAATATAGTTAATTCCACTGTTTTGAGGGTTTGGCATACAGCAGACCATCAACGAAGACGTCCACACACGCATCTGCCTACACCTAATTTTAGCACCTTCTTAAAGATCTAAAGCTCTCCATCTGTTTTAACTAACTTCACGACCCCGGAAGTAAAAGCGTACGGAACGTTTCAAAGAACAAAGCCGCTTCCGTTTACGTGGGGAGGAAAGGAGCAAACATGGCGAGCGCCGGAGAAAAGAGTGGCGGCAGCGGAAAGAAGAGTCTGAAAAGGAAAGCTGCTACCAAGGAACCTCCGGAAGCCAACGTCGCTGGGGATGGGGCCACGGAGAGCGGGGTCCAACCCCCGAAAGTCGCGGCCTTCCCCCCAGGCTTCAGCATTTCAGAGATTAAGAACAAGCAGAGGCGACACTTGATGTTCACGCGGTGGAAGCAGCAGCAGCGGAAGGTGAGGCCGTGCGCATGCGCAGCGTGGCTCGCGTAGGGGAGCGCGGACGCCCTGACTGTGGGGAGCCGGTTCCGTGCCAGGTGCGCGCAGGGCTTGATCCGGAAGGATGACGCTCGGCTTATGCCCAGGCTGGTTTCCATCATCTAGGTGGAGTGTTCCCTTCGGGTTCTCCATCCAGAAGGAAAACCCCAAGTCCTGTTTTCCTAGTGAAAATTACTGTTTCTAAGCTAAGAAGGCGAACGCCTCAGCCTGTTTTGCCCAGCCTACCCAACATTGGTTAATTTCTAGAATTTGTGATACAGGCGATACATAACAAGTTAAAAATATTGGTTTTGATTCCTGCAATACCGCTTACTGAAGTTAGTAAAGTTTCTAGTAATTGTATTTGCTCTTTATAGCGTTCAGAGAGGTAAAAACAAAACGAAATGTGGAGAAGTTTAAACGACTTCCCCAAGGTTATAGTGCTTATTTGTGGTTAAATTGCTCGTGGAGGAAAGCATTTGCTTGTTTTTGCATATTATAGAAGTTCACATGTAATCTTTTTATTTGCCTATCTCCTCTTATTAGACTTTTTGAGGCTCTGGACTGATTCTTATATATTATATTCAGAGTATTAGCAATTTGTAGTTTCAGTATGTATTTGAGATGTAACCTGTAGTTTCTCAATTTTTTTTTTAATCCCTTTAGGAAAAGTTAGCAGCCAAGAAAAAACTGAAAAAAGAGAGAGAGGCCCTTGGTGATAAGGTAAATAAGCTTTTAGCCATCTCTTTTCTATCTTGGATCAAGTAAAGTTTCCTGATATTAATAACTTTCATCAAAATTTTTATGAAATATTTCAGATGTACAGAAAGATACAAAATAACAGCAAATACTTGTCTATCCTTTATCTAGCTTAGCAAATAGTGTTGGAAGCTTCTTGCCTGTTTCTTCCTGATGGGTTTTCCCTCCTAGGACAACCATTCATATGAAATTGTTTATTTTTTCCATGCAGATTTTTTTTATACCATTACTATGTATGTTGGTGTATCTCAGCAGTAAGTCTAATGATAGTATTTTGAGTATTACCTTCCTTGCCAGGCACTGAAACCCTTCCCTAACTTGGAATGGGAAAGTTCCTCATAATATTCTGGGCTTTAGCTTTTGTGACTTAAAGCAAAGCCTTTTTATCAGGCAAGGCTGGGGAAAGACTGAATAAAGTCTTTTCTATAATAGAGTGGAGTTACTTAAAAATGAGAGCTCATAAGGAAGATATGAACCTATTAGAGTGGGAGCAGGGTAAGACTTGGATGGATCATGGTAAAGAAAGCATTACAAAAGGATTTGGTAGCTTTTGTGGTAATAAAAAGTGAAATATTTCATTGAAAATTTTTTAAAGCACTACTTAAATACTCCCACATTTTTGCCTACTAAATTTTATTTTTGTTGAGTTTCATTTTGTTTATAGATTATGTTTTCATTTTGTTTATATATTTGCTTCTAGATTATGATTTGCACTTGGAAAATTTTAAAAACATACAACTCCACCCACTCTAAACTCTTGTAAAATAAGGTACTAAGTAAGAATAAGGTTTTCTGAGGAAGGGGAAAAATATTAAAAACATATACAAACTTGGGGCTGGAGAGGTGGCTTAGCAGTAGAGCACTTGCCTGGCATGTGTAAGAACTAGAATTCAATCCCCAGCACCACATCCACAACTAAGTGGAGGAAAAACAAAAACCAAATGAAAAAAAATTAACTTTTTCCCTCTCTCATGCTCTCTTAAAAAAATAAATAAATAAAAACTGTATACAAACACAAAACTAAACACTTTACTTTTTCATGCATTCTCTTAATAGTACTAGGTTAAATCGTAGGAAATTGTCAGTATTAGATTATTTTGACCTACAAAATTCTGTATATCAAGTAATGTTAGTATCTTTGAAACTCTTCAGTAATCAGTTACACCAAATTCATGTTTTAATCATCATTTAAAAATATAACCATTCTCAGTTTTTGGACTGAGAGATGACTTCCCAGAATTGGCTCCTTTTAAGGTAATTTAAAACTTACTACAGTAAGTAGAGTAACAAAAAATATAATCCTAAATAGTTTATTAGTTCATATTTTCTTCATATCTCTTCTAGTGTACATGTACTTTTAATTTTTTTAGAAAGTTTATCATATAGTTCTCTTCCTGGTCCCCGATAGTTATTGTACAGTTTGTTCATATAAGCTGAGTGCACATGATTGCTTGGTTCCAGCAGTAACCCACCATTTTGATGTGCTTGCTCTAATGTGTATAGCAATTACCCTGACATTGGAAGTTTGCTTTATTTCCATTAGACATAGTGATAATACACATAGTGATACTTTGTTATATATGGCTACAGTGGCCCCTAATTATTCCTGACATTAAATTCCTGAAAGTAGAATTACTTGATCAATGGATAGACTTTGTTATTATTTCTGACTAGCTATCTGAAAGTACTAAAACAAAATCACATACAGTTTTGCAATTTTTTTTTCCATCGTGATATTTTTCTCAGTGGTGGATAACTATTATGATCCCTACTTTTCTTTGCTACTTCTGCCTTGGTTTGTTTTTTTTGTTGTTGTTGTTGCTGCTGTTGTTGTTTGTTTTTTAGAAGAGATAGGAGACAGTGAGAGAGAAAATCAACCTTGTTTAGTTTTTCATCTGCCCTTTGTTTCACCAACTCTTAGTTGTATATGTAGTGCTGGAATTTGAACCTAGGTTCTTACCCATGCCACTGCTCCAGCCTCTTCTATCTGGTTTTTAAGATGTATAAATTCAACATTAGTCATTTTTCTGGTATGTATATGTCTTTATACAGATTGTTAAAGAGCAGTATTATTATTCAGTTTTGTTGTTAGGATTGATTTTGCTGCACAGCATGGGTAGCAGAGGGTAGAAATGAGAACAGATTGTGTTTTTAGTTTATTTGTGAATTTCTTTCTTCCCAAATTGTAATATAAAGTAGCTAATATAAAATGCTTATTTGTAAGACCTTATCATTTATCTTTTATTTAGGCTCCACCAAAGCCTATACCCAAGACCATTGAAAACCAGCGAGTTTATGATGAAACTGTAGTAGACCCTAATGATGAAGAGGTAATGTTAGAAGCCTTAAGTTAATTTGAATGATCATCCTTGATAAATTATATGTTGGTATATTAATTTTATACTGACTGGCAAAGTTGTATAATAGACCAATACAACTATAATGTTGGCATGTTATCTTTGTTGGTACAAGTTATTTCATAATTGATTTTTTTCCAGTACTGCTACAGAAAAAGTTAATAAACATTTATGTTTTTACAAAGGCACTGAATTTTATGACTAGGTAAGCTTTTTTATATTTATCATTTACTCTCTGATTAGCATGTTTAATATTTTAAAAGAATCATTTATACTGTAGATGTTTTTGTAGTGTTAATTAAACATTTTGATACCTAAAGATACTATTTGATGGTATTTTTTTTGCATCCTCATAAAACTCTTGGAAGATTATTTTAAATCTTGTTAGAGCTATTTCCGAGTATCTTGTCCTTTTTCTTAGTGTAAATTGCATCTCTTTGAAAATTGTTTTGTTCACTGGTTTATTAGTATGCAGTTGACTTTTGGATAGTGATAGTGATCTTGTAGCCAATAACTTACCTATACTCATTTCTAGTAATTTCTCTGAATATTGTTTTCATTTTTATGTGTAAATAATCATTTCTCCAAATCACAGTTTTGTTTCAGTCAATTACTGCTTTATTTTGTTCCCCATTTTTGTACTCACCAAAACTTCTAGCATAATGTCAGATAAATAGCAAAGCAATAATGGCATCTTTGTTGTGCAGCTTATTTGAAAGATATTTCTGGTGTATCATTAATGTTTATGTCATTAGTGGCAGATTCCCCTTATCTGTTAAAGAAATTCCATTATGCTTTGTTTTGTTTTATCATGAATGAATATAGAAAAGATTCTTAATTCTGCAAATATTGAGTTGATCATACGGTTTTTCTTCTAGAAAATTTATGGATTTTCTAGTACTAAATATCTTGTATTCTTGGGATAATTCCGTTTTGGTTATGATATTTTATCTTTTTCTAGTATATTTTTGGGGGGTGTTAATACTTTGCCTAGTATTATGTAGACTGTAGTAATAACCCTTTCCATTCCTAATTTTATTTATTTGGGCATTTTCTTTTAATCAGTTTTCATTTCTTTTGTTAGATGTATATACATTTAAAATTCTATTGTTACATGTAATTACGTAACAGTAATTGTATTATTGATGTATTGTTGTTTTTGGGGGGTTTTTTTTGGTACTGGGGATTGAACTCAGGGGTGCTTAACCACTTAGCTATATCCCCTACCCTTTTTATTTTTTATTTTGAGAAAGGGTCTGGCTAAGTTGCTTAGGGCCTTACTAAGTTGCTAAGTTTGCACTTGTGATCCTGATGTCTCAGCCTCTTGAGCTACTGGGATTACAGGTGTGCACATGCCCAGCCTGACCCTTAATCCAATATAAAATTTTTCTCATTGTCTCTAGCACTACTTTTTTGATTAATGTCTATTTAGTCTGATATGCCTATAGCTATCTAAACTCTTAAAGGTGCTATTTGCATGGTATACATTTTTTTCACGCTTTTATTTTCAACTTATTTATGGATTTGAATTTAAAATGTGTCATCAAGATCATGTGGTTGGATTTTGCTTTTTCAGTCTGACAATTCCTATTTAATGTTAGTTATTGTTGTAATTAGATTTGCAACTATAATTTCGCCTTTTCTCTCAAAATAACTTTAGCGCTTTCCTCTTCTTCCTTGGCTGCTTTCTTGTGTGTGTGTGTGTGTGTATAGTATGCCATTTTAATTCCTCTTTTTTTAGGCTATAGCTTTTTAGTGGTTGCTCTTAGAATTAATTATGCATCAGGGTTGGAGTATAGCACAGTGGTAAAGTACTGCTTGTTTAGTGTGCAAGACCCTGTGTTCAATTCCCAACACCAAAAAACAGAAAAGAATTAAACATGCATCATGTATCTTTAACTATGGTAAAATGTAAAGTTTGTAGTAATATAACTCTTTCCAACCTTGTTCATTCTTATTTTTATATTACTATATCTAAGTTATGAACCTAGTGTCATAATTACATCTTTAAAAAATTGTTTTTCAAGGAAATTAAGAGTACACGTGTATACACAGTCTTTTATGGACTACATATTTACCATTCACATTACTCTTTGTTCCATTCTCTGGATCTGAGTTACAATATAGTGTCATTTTCTTTTTTGCTTGTTGGGCTTCCCTTAGCTTTTGTTTTTATAGCAGATTTAATAAAGCTCATTTTCTTAATTTTTATTTATCTGGAAATATGCGTATTTTGCTTTCATTTTTAAAAGATAATTAGCACAATATTAAATTCTTGGCTTTTTTAAAATACTTTCAACATATGATTCCCCTGCACTTCAGCTTTTGTTATTTCTACTTATCCTCATTTCCCTGTATCTTCTTTTATTTTTCTCAGTTTTTTCTGGTGTTGACTTTTAGCAGTGTGCTTCTCATATGTTTAGGTATCATTCGTTGGGATTTGCTGAACTTCTTGGATCTGTAAGTTAGTATTTTTCATCAAATTTGTGGTGTTTTTCAGAACTTTTTCAAATATTTTTTGTGCCCATTTCTTTTTTTTTACTATGGGGGACTCCCTTTATACATACTACTGAAATATTTGACATTTTCCTACAAGTTTTCCCAGCTTTGCTCCACTTCTTATGATTGTTTTCTCTTGTTCTTATGACTATATTAGTTCAGGTTCATTGATTCCTCTACATTGTCAGATCTGCTGTTAAGTCTGTTTTCCTTTACATTCTATATTAAATAGAGCTGCGTTGAAGTCTGCTAAACTCACATCTGAACCCACTCAGTAGCTATTGACTGCTCTTTTCCTGCTTATGGGTCATATTTTCTTGTTTCTTACATACTTAATAAAATTTTGTGATGAAAATTGGATATTTTAGAAAAAAATATTGCAGCATCTGGATTCCAGTTTAACTTTTAAGGAGTTGCTGTTTTAATAATTTTCCTTGACTTAGTCCATGGAATTTGTCTCCCTAACAGTAGCATGATGTCTTGGCTCAGTTTTTTAATTATTTTTAACCTGTCTCCTTAGGGATTGCTCCTGTGTTTGTGTGGCTTACTGGTCTGTCAGTGATTAGGCAGAGTGGGTTGAGATACCTCAGGCCCCTAAGACACATATAGTTTTTGCCATCTAAACTGCATGTGAGTTGAGGAATGCCTTTAAGGTTGCAATCAGTTCTCAAGTCTCCGTTGCCTTTTACATTAGGTAGATTCTCATATCTTCCATTATATCTGTGGGGTTAGCCATGTATTTGTGGAGAGATAATGTTGGCCACTCTGTGGCTCTTCTACTTCCAGTGCATGCCTTTAAATTTCTGACCGGTTTACACCCACCTGGAACTGGGTCTACAACACTGGATTGGCAAAGCTATGTGCATTTTCAACTCCACTCCTCCAATCTCTCTTCTTGTCTTGGTCCAGTCTACCACATCTGAATCCAAGACTGCTAGTTTTTATCTACCATTACCCCTGAAGTTGTTAGTTACTATTTTCATGATCCAAGCTAAGGAAGGAAATGGAATAGCTCTAAGCAAGATCCTTGATAATTCTTACACATTTTTGTAGCCATTTTTCAAGAATAAATGTTTCTTAGTGTTTTTAGTCAGCTATTTTGCTGCTGTGACCAAAAGACCTGACAAGAACAATTTCAGAGAAGGAAAGGTTTATTTGGTGCTCACACTTTCAGGAGTCTTAGTCCATAGAGGACCAGTTCCATTGCCCTGGACTCAAAATGAGGCAGAACATCATGGCTGAAGAGAATGGTGGAAGAAAGCAGCGCAGAACATTGCTACCACGAAGCAGAGGAGACTAAACTATGCTCACCCCCACTCACCCACCTCCACCAGCCATACCCTAATGGCCTATAGTTATCACCCAGTTAATCTATTCAAGTGGTTCAGTGTAGTTAAGACTCTGAGGACTCTTGGGGGAGCACCTCATTTCTAAACCATAACACTATAAGTTTTTGTCCTGAAATAATTTTTGACAATTTTATCTAGTTTTGTACTCATATTCTACAGAAGACAAATCATCTGCCCTCCCTATTCAGTTTGCAATTAACGTTAGTCCTTCCTGTATCTTCTTTAAATCCTGACAGCTAGGTGTATTCAGTGACAAACAGTATTCAATGTCAAACATTGTTTTAAAATTTAGGACCAGTAAGGTATATTTGTTTGATGTAAAATTATCTTCTCTGTTCACAGGTTGCATACGATGAAGCTACAGATGAATTTGCTTCTTACTTCAACAGACAAACTACTCCCAAGATTCTCATCACAACATCAGATAGACCTCATGGGGTAAACACATCTATTAGAATAGTTTTTGAATTCTTAATTTTTTTATTACTACTGTTCAAAGTCCTCTGTTCAGAAGAGTTAATCGCCTTAGAAAATGTCTATGAATAAGCTAAATAAAAATGACTGATGACAGGTTGTGCTTTCACTAAGCATGATTCTTCAGGATAGGTTTTCTCAGCTTCAGTACTGTTAACATTTTGGGCTAGGTAAATTCTTTGTTAGGGTGAGCTGTCTTGTTCATCATAGGATGCTTAGCAGCATCGCCAGCCTCTGTCCATTCCATGCCAGTAATAACCATAAAAATGTTTAGGCATTGCCAGATGTCTCTTGGTGGAGCAAAATCACTCTTTGTTGAGAACTGCTTTAGAATAATTAGCCTTTTATAAAAGAAGAAACATTGTTTTGATTTCATTCTTTCCCTAGTCTTGTTCTCTATTAATAACACTATAATAATCATTATTCCTTTCCTTGTGTCTATATACCATAAAATTCTTTTGCATATTTTAGAATATTTGCTACTTTGTTTTACAGAGAACAGTACGACTTTGTGAACAGCTCTCTACAGTTATACCAGACTCACATGTTTACTATAGAAGAGGACTGGCTCTGAAAAAAATTATTCCACAGTGTATCTCAAGAGATTTCACAGATCTGATTGTTATTAATGAAGATCGTAAAACACCAAGTATCCTTTTTTTATTTGAAGGAGGTTTCTCTGTCTTTCCCCTCAGTGTTTTAAAATGTACTTAAGATAATATGAAATTATTCCCTATAATTTCCAGAACATAAATTTTTTTCCCAAAATTTTTTCTATCCAAGGTTCTACAAACTGATTTTTATCTTTTTATTCAGCAAATATTTATCAGGTACATATATACCCAAGATAGTTTTGACCCTTAGAAGATGAAGAGATAAAGCAATACAATAAAACTTCATGGAATTCAGTCATAGTAATGGACATGCAAACTAACAAGATATAGTGGAATGGAACAATTGAGAGATGGGATACAGTGGAAACCCTGTACACTCTGTCTTGGGGAGTGAGGACAGACTTCACAGAGATGCCTAAGCTGGATCTAGAATGGACATGGGTTAATGAAGTAAATGAGGCAAAGGAGTGCTTAGCACAGAGGGACAATTATTTGGAAAGGAGTTGTGAAAGGGCTGACGCAGACAGATGGGGATCTGCATGTGTTTTGGTATGCCTAGATTTTATGTTGCCAGAGTTGGTATCAGGTATTTTTGTTGTTGTTGTTGTATTTAAAGAGAGTTAATTTTTTCATCTGATTTTTATTTTTCTGACACTTAGTTGTATGTGTGGTGCTGGACATCAAACCTGGGCCCTCACGCATGCCAGGCAAGTGCACTACCGCTGAGCCACCTCTCTAGCCCTAGTGTTTTGAAGTAGTAGTTTGAGCCCACATTGTGGTGTTGGTAATATTTTGGATGCCAATAACAGTGAAACTTTTTCGTGATTATCAGATTTGAGGTAAATGTCATTTGAACTCAGCATATTTCTGAAATATAAAGATGTATAGGATTGTTTTCCTTGTTGCTGTTGTTTTATTTATTGAAGAGTATCTGTGAATGCAGTATGTTTAAAGATGATCAGTTGAATTAAGTCTATATTATAAAAATTAAAGATTTGCCAAAAAAAAAAAAATAGCAATAGGACTTTTTGCCACCAGGACAACATTCTTTTTCTATCAGTGAACATTGATCATTTTAAATAAATTATTTCCAAGAGTTAACAGATAGTTGGAAGAAAGGCATTTCTTAAATTTTAAGTAACAAGTGCTATGGTAAGTAACAGTGAGAGCTAAGATTTGGAGCACAATTCTGACTGTAAAATGATGGAGTTTGTAGTGGATTTTAGGATGAGTAAAATTCTGCAAATATTCAAAACAGAATGAGCAAAGAAAAAAAACGCATGATAGAATTAACATGCAATATAAGAGACGGTGAGTGCCTACCAGTCAGAAAATTGTTGAGGGGACCAAGGGGGAAATTAGGAAGTTTGTAGCCACATTATGAGTGCCATATTGGTGTCTTTGTGTCAGTGACTACAGAATAGTATGAAATTAAGTACAGCTATCAAGACTGAAGGTAACTAGTTTGCTTTTCAGTTTGCACATGAGAAACTATGTGCAGATTAAGAGACAACTGCAAAGTCCATAGGGAATTGCTTAGAGAACCAAGGCCTAAATCTAGACTTGATTTGCAGTCTGTCTTAGAAGATGTACTTGAAATAAAAAGGATAGAACCAAGCACAGTACTGTTTTCAGTGATCAGGGTGGAAAATCTCAAGAATCTCAACTTAGACAATAACAAGGTAAAGAGGAGGCTATAGAAATGCGAACTTATGAAAGTGAGAGCCCTAAGACTTAGTTGGGTGCAGGAAAGTTTGCAGATACCAAAGATAGCAACATCTGTTTTGTAGATTTCATGTTGTGTGCATATAGACTTGAAATAGCCTTGATTCAGACCTACATTTACGGTTTAGTTTTAGAAAGAATGGGTAAAATAATGTTTGAAAATTTTTCTTAAACTGAAAAAGCATACTATAAATTGAAAGCCTGGGCCATAGCTATCAGTTCTATCTGCTTGGGGTACAGTTGAACAGTGTCAGAACTAACTCATGGAAAAGGAGAGGTTAAAGCCAAATTGTGCTACAGACTTAGGAATATTATATAGGTAATAATCTGAGTTTGCTGCATCTGGGAGTCCATGGGCTGCTAACCCTGCTGACTGTAGGTAGATATCACATATTTCATTTGTAGTTTTGAATGTCTAGTTTAATTATGTTCATGGTATACAGTCAACAGTTATTATAATTTATATAGTAATTTAGTCAGTTTTTTCGTTGCTGTTACTAACAGACCTGACAAGAACAATTATAGGAGGAAAGGTTTATTTAGGAGCACAGGGTTTCAGAGGCCTTAGTCCATAGAATGCTAGCTCCATTCCTTGGGCCTCAAGGTGAGGCTAAACATCACGTTGGAAGAATGGCAGAGGGAAGTGGGTCAAGGCATGATTCCAGGAAGCCAAGAGAGAGACTCCACTCACCAGATATAAAATGTATATTTTAAAGGTGTTTGTTCCTGCTTGAGTAGTAATCCTTAGCTTTTTTTAACCTACTTTATTGAAAGCATGATACTTTGTTGAGAAGGATGACTAGCTTTATCATATTTTTTTAAAAAAGCAGAACTACTCTAAGTTAATCTATCTTTTTATTAAAAAGGTTTAGGTTGACTTGTTTTGAGTTTTTTATATAGTAGGAAAATGGGTTAACCACCTACTTCACTTCAGATTTTAAGGCCTTTTGGGCATACAGAAGACTAGTTATTTTAAACAATTTAAAAAAATGTTTCATCTTAACTTTTGTGAAAAGATGGACTTATTTTGTGTCACTTACCAAATGGTCCAACTGCTCATTTTAAAATGAGTAGTGTTCGTCTTCGTAAAGAAATTAAGGTAAGTTTCATGCAATCCTTGATTGTTATTGATCTCACATTATTTAATTAGATTATATCTTGTGGGTTGAATTGGTTTTAGTAATATGTTTTCATGATTGAAGTAATAGTTTTACCTACTGACAGTTTTCTAAGATTGTAATGAATTTTGGCAGAGGCAATAACCCTCACAACTATAAAATGCTGATTTCCTAGGACTTTTTTTGGTGCACTCTGCATATTAAAATATTAGGTACAACTTCATGGATTTGATAAGCCATCTGTAGTAGTTTGTCATTTAAAAAACAATAAATTTTGCAAGTTTGACCTCTGAATTCTGTTAGCTTGAAATTGCACTGAGTAGTACTGTTTGGACCATCATAATTTGTTATTGTGATTTGTCACAACTTTTCTAGCGGAGAGGCAAAGACCCCACACAACATGTACCTGAAATAATTCTAAATAATTTTACAACACGACTGGGTCATTCAATTGGACGAATGTTTGCTTCTCTCTTTCCCCATGATCCTCAATTTATTGGAAGGCAAGTTGCCACATTCCACAATCAGCGTGATTATATTTTCTTCAGGTTTCACAGGTGAGAAGCACACTCCTTCGACTTTGATCTATATTCTAATATATTGTTAGAAATCATTTTAAGTTCTGTCATAAGGAAATTAGTCTGAATGAGCCCAACTGTTATTTCTTTAGCATTAACTCTTATTTTGTCTTTGAAGATATATATTCAAGAGTGAAAAGAAAGTAGGAATTCAGGAGCTTGGACCACGTTTTACCTTAAAATTAAGGTCACTTCAGAAAGGAACTTTTGATTCTAAATATGGAGAATATGAATGGGTACATAAGGTATGTGGCTTACTATTTGAAAAACCCATTTTTTAAATTTTTTTTAATTTTTGAACAACCTTACAAGATTTTAACAAAATAATATAAAATGTGTATATATTCTGGATATTGCAATTACCCCCAGGAGTGCCCCCCCAATTACCCTCCCTTATCCCACCCTTCCCCTTCCCACTATATCTCTAAAAAAAGTATTAGGTTGTAAAACATTACATCTTATCTGGATTTAACACATGCTAATAGACCAACTGTCTCATTGTCCAGGGTCTAGTCCCGATCTCCACAGATGAGTGGAGACAACCGACCCTTAGATCTCTGGGTTAAGCTGATTTTACTCAGCATGATCTCTTCCATAGCCATCCATTTACCTTCAAAGGCTGCAATATCATTGTTTCTAATTGCTGTGTAATATTCCATGGTATAAATGTACCACAGTTTTTGGATCCATTCTTCCAGTGAGGGACATCTGGGTTGTTTCCATAGCCTAGCAATAGTAAATT
>PVKS010014253.1:0-15555 GCA_004027875.1 Aplodontia rufa | reverse complement strand
TTGATTCTAAGTCCCCTGGAAAGATACCCAGGAGTGGAATAGTGAAAAAACCATTTAAATCATTTTAAATGTGATGAAAAAGAAACTTTGTGCTTTAAACTTTGGTTGTTTGTACCTCAAACTGTGCTTCTGAATTTTTCCCCCTTGAGCTATAAAAACCAATCTAATATGATATCTAGGTCTGAGGATTAACTAATTTATTTGAAGTAGCTTAAAAGATAATGAGTCTCAAAGTGGAATCAGCACTATCACCTTAGTAATGAAAATGATTGGAACCCAGATCTACTGGATCTGCTATGGTGCAGGGTGGGAGATGCATTCTATTTTTAGGTATATATTATATGATTCTATTGCATGTTTCTTTTTTTCTGAAAGAGTGAAAGAATCAATTTTATTTTTTCATCTGGGCTTTGTTTCTCCAACACTTGGTTGTAGATGTGGCTGGGGTTTGAACCTGGGTCCTTGTGCATATACCAGCAAGAGCTCCAGGCCCTGTTGCACTTTTTATGAGAACTGCTGGTAGCATTTCCTATAAAGACCCAAGGATTAGTTTTTACTATCTTAACCTACATTGGTTTTTCATTATATTTTTTCTCCTCTATTTCAGCCCCGGGAAATGGATACAAGTCGAAGAAAATTCCATTTATAAAATCCTAAGGAAATAATATTGGATTTTCCTGAAGTTAGTAAATTGTTATAACACCTTTTTAAAAACAATTATTGATTTCACAAACCTTCATGTCTGAACAATTGATCAAATGCCATAAATTGCAACTATATATAGCAAATACAAATAAAAGGAATTTTGGTAAAAGCTCAACTCTCTTACTTTGGGGCAATTGTGAATAATTTAAACTGAGGTCAAGATTCAGATTAACTTTCTTGTCTAAATTTCCAAATAATATGTGGGTTGAATAGAATGGTTGATGGAAATGCCTAATTTAATAACAGATGAATTCTGGATCCCCATTGTGGTACACATATTTTTAACTTTAATTTGGAAAGCAAATTTCTAGGGTATTTCAAAATGATTTACCAAAACTTAAATGTTGAAGTTATTGATCTTTGGTTCTTGATATCTTTTTCCTTTTAACTTCCATTATATGGTACTGTACACGTAGTACTTCAGTCTAAAGACCTGAAGTTTTTCTTTCTTCTTCTACTGACATTCTTATTTCAGTCTTTTCTACTATCATCCTTATTAAATGAGAACCATCTGTTATGAAGTAACTAGTTTCTAGGTGTAACTGGTAATATCCCTACAAAAGAGGAAATTTGAAATATTTATTATTAAAACAAAGTTAACCCTGTAAATAACTCAAGGATAGAAACTGCACCTTACATTAACTTTAAAAGAATAAAGATTTGCAATTTGTCTTTAATTTTTATAGCAGAGCAGTCTTACAAGGCACAAAGTCATATGAGAAGAACTGGTCAAACACTGAAAACTTCAAACTAAAAACCCCTTCAGGTGGTTCAAAACAGTTTACAAGAGCAAATTTCATACCAAGGATAAAGCAAAAGACAATTTATACTAAGTATTTTATTGTATGTTGCTGCCAGTGTATATAAAATAATTACCCTTGTGAAATAGAAATTCATGAAAATTCAGAGAGGTAGATGTTAAGGACTGATAAAAGTAAAGTTTATATTATGGCACATGTGTTATAGGGAAGCTTTTGTAAAGGCTTCAAAATTTGCTCTCTTGAATATTCACTGGTTCATGAGCAGTGGTTTCAGAAACCTGCAAGAAGGGAAAAATGGTGAATTAGAGTAAAGTATTAGGATTTTTTTTTTTACAGTTTTTTCATGAATACTTAAGCTATCTTTTTTTTTTATAAATTGCTTTTATCCTTTACCTATTTTTTTTTAAATAACAGTACTTATATATAAAGGGTCCCCAACTTACAATTTCTTAACTTCATGATGGTTTAAAAACAATATGCATTCAGTGAGGTTTTGAAATTTGAGCTTTTCCTGGAGTAGGGATGTTCAGTATATGATCTTCTCCAGATGTTGGGCAGCAGCAGTAAGCATAGCTCCCAGTCTGCTACATGACATGATCACAAGGGTAAATAACCAATAATATACAGCATAACTATGTTGCTAAGCTATTACGTTTGGTTAACTTAGGTTTATCAAATGCATTTTCGACTTAAGATGGGTTTGTTGGGATATAACCCTATCACATAAGTCAAGGACTATTTGTATTACTTTCAGATGTTTCATTCAGATGTCAGTTTGTAAAGGGCTTTTGAAAGAATTATGCCTGTTGGAAAGCATCTTTTTTTTTTTTTTAAGCAGAAACATCACAGGCTTTTTAAGAAAGAGTGTAAAATAAAAAGAGAAAAGCCTGTGGTGTTAATAGGCATTAAAATCCAACTTTCTCTTAATTTTCATAACTATTCTCAAGTATTATCTGTTTATAATCAGACTTAAGATTCCTGCTGAAATACACATTACTGCCGAAATCATAATAAAAGTTAACATACAAATTCTGAGCATTTCTTGAAACTGCATAAGTACTGGAAGAGCTGTTTGATAATATTTACTGAAGTAGAAGATGCAATCATAGTTCTGTCTAGACAAACCTATATACAGAAAACATACAAGGATACTAACCATATTTGTTTCAATAGATTAGAAACACCTTAATGTATCTTAGTAGGAGATGGATAAAATTAATGCTCATGTATATGTAGAGTCCTACATAGCAATTAAAAATGGAAATTATACAGATAAACATCCATCTCAAAACAGTATACAGTAATAGCTATACCTTTAAAAAATACTTGTTTTAAAACTATAAAATATATGTAGTGAAAAAGTAAAAACATGAGCATAGCTTCTGGGTAAGTTATCTACACAGAAAGGTAGAAAACGTGTCAAATGCTTTAACAATTAACAAGGTGTGGGCTGGAGCGGTGGCTCAGTGGTGGCTCAGTGGTTGCGGCGCTTGCCCGGCATGCGGAGGACCTGAGTTCAAACCCCAGAACCACATACACAGCTAAGTGTCAGAGCAACGAAAGCCACATGAAATACTAAATAAAATTCTCTCTTACACTGTCCCTCTTTAAATTAAAAAAAAAAAAAGTAAAATATTTACTTCAGAATGGTAGATATATGGTTGGTTCATCTTTGCATCCCTTTGAAAATTGAAGGTATTTCAAAACAAGTTCAAGAAGCATGAACAAAATGGTATGGCAAAAAAAATGATAAAAATTTTAACTTCACTTAATTACACACTAGGGTTTGTTGTATAAGCATTCAGCAAAAAATAAAAAAAACCAGTGAAATACTAAAGTATTGGAATTGTTATAAAGTATTACTAAAATTTTAAATGTCATTCCTTCTTGCCTAATTTTACTTGTAACAATTTACCTTAATAATCAGAAGTAAAGTACATATAGAAACCAAGATATCTGCCTCATTATAGCCTCAAATTAGAAACTTCAATATTAAATGAAATACATTTATGTACATACAACCACTGAAACTATTGTTTATGAAGACTAATAAAATAGGAAATTCTAATTTTTTAAAGATTATAAAATTGCAATAGTATGATACCTATTTTTAAAAAATATTGTCCTCTTAAAAGGAAATAACCTCTGTTGACAATGCTTATTTCTAGATGAGCTGATCATGGTGATTTTTCTTTCTTGTACTGCCTATTGCTATTACCTATTTTTAAAAATGATAACTGTATAATTTGTAAAAGCTACATTTATAAGTGTAAAGATTACAATGTAGAGTTTTGTGTCATTCAGTGACCTATCATCCTCTAGCATCAGTACAAAAGCTTATAAGGAATACCAATTCTACAGCCTTCCCTCAAGACCTACTGAATTTACAATATGCATCTTAATGTGATTTGTAGATATATTCAAGTTTTTGAGAAGCAGTGCTTTTACACCCAAATATTCTTTCCTTAGCCCAAACTGCTCTGAATCATAATACCCACAATGTTCTGTTCTTATTCTGCTGAGATTAACAGACATTATTTACTTTGAAATGTGGGTTCTTATTACAGTCCCATTTAAGTCATTTAAACACAGCCTGCCCAGAACAGTATTTTATGTTTAATGTAAATAAACCATTTTGTAAAGTGAATACAAAAGAACCTGAGGTTTAAAAAGAACCTCTAAACCCCCCACCCCCAAAATTAAAGTTTTAAAACTCCCATGAAGAATGTAACTAATATTGCCAAGAACAAGGAAATAATAGACTGTTAAACATGAAGGTTCCAGACTATTAAAAAGATTACTTCGTTATGAAAAACCTGTTACTTAAAGGGTTTTTTTGGTCACCCACACAACCATCCCGGTGTTTCAAAAAATTTAGCTATCTTAACCAATGACTATGTTTACTGGAAACAGGCTGCACTTATACATACACTTCCTGGATACTCCCAAATCTACAAAGCTTAATTAGGGAGGGCACATCTTATTGAATAAAGTATTTTAGGAAGCAGCTTCCTGTACTTTTCAAATCAGAAAGTAAAGGGTGTGTGCTATATACAAAAATTTTCTTTCTTTAAGCACTATTAAGTTTATAATTCACAGTTCAATACTAGTAAGTACATGCCCTAATTTAAATATTAAGAATTTAAAAAGATGGCATCCTTAGCCAGGTGTGCTGCACACATAACTCAGGAGACTGAGGCAAGAGGCTGGAGAACTGGCTATAAATTCAAGACCAGCCTGGTTTAATTTTGCAAGATACCTCAAAATAAAAAGGGCTGGGATATACTGATGTAGTGCAGTAGTAGAGTGCTACATAGCATGTGCAAGACCCTGTGCACAGAAAAAAATTAAAAGTTTTAAAAATAATAGAAGCATCCATGAATTCATGGTCTAAATTATCCAGAGTGCCCCCCCCACACACATTTTTTTGGTCACATTTGTTTTGGACAAATATACACAACATGACATATTGATTCGGAAGAGACCAACTATCACACAGAAACATTTTTTGTTGTTGTTTTTGTTTTTTTTAAAGAGAGAAGGACAATGAGAGAAAGAATCAATTTTTATTGAATTTTTCACATGGCTTTGGTTGCTCTGACACTTAGTTGTGTACATGGGTGCTGGGGTTTGAACACGTGTACTCTTGCATGCTGGGCAAGCACCATAACCTTGGAGCCACCCCTCCAGCCCGAAACATGTTTTTTTTTTTAATAACAAAATGGTTTTTGTTAAAAAGCAAGTGGTTTCTTGCTGTTTCTTAATCCTCAGAAATCGGAACCCACTATCACCACAAACTCAAAAACTTCATTTCTCTGATGTTTTATCTTTTCACACAACAAATAAGAATAAAAAATAAAACCTATTATTCCTCACTTCTGCTAGCTCCATGTCCGCTTATACAAGTAGCCCCCTGACTTTCTCCTAAGTTCCAGTTCTTTGCTCTACTCTACTACCCTATAAGCTAGGTTCTATTATAGCAATAACATCAAGATTCATCCAAATCCATTGGTAGTACTTTAAAAGAAGTCCTTCCCTATGGACACTGCAGATTTTTTAAAACTATCTGTTAGGTACAGAAAAATTAATCTCTAGTACTTGACCCCAAAATATGCACACCATTAAGCCAATGCTATAAAAAGTAACACATGGCTTATCAGCAATGGAGTTTTATAGTAACTCTCCTATACCCTATAGGATTATTAAATCTTGTATTTAGCCTTCTTTATGATAAAATAGAAATGATTAGTTCATGACTACAAGTTTCACAGATCCTTACAAAACTCTAAGTGGAAACTTGGGAATGCCAAACAAAATGCATGGAATGATCATGTAAGTGCTGCAAAAAAAAAAAAAAAAAGGTTTTATTTTGTTTTACTAAGGAAACTTACCTCAGAAAGATTCATTTGACTACAAAAAAGAACAGACTTTCTGGGGTCTGAAGGGATTTGTACTTGAAGATACTCCAGTCAGCAGGGGATCATGTTGAGCATTCTGCAGACAGAATTGTTTCAAGTCTGCAGCTGCCTGGGAAACCTACACAACAAAGAGTGGGAGGGGAGATACCAGTTGGTAAGGTTTTAATGATTTTTCTCCAATCTTTGAAAATACTTGTAATAAACAGCACTTTTCTCACCTCAAAATAAAATAGTATATACTAAATAAAAACTAAGAGTCATATACTGGCTCCTAAAACATTGCTTGTAAACAAGAAGAGTTTGTTCTTTTTGCTTATTAAAAGTATCAAATTATTCATTACAAACTACAGTTACAAAACATGGCATATCTTGCTTGTTTATTAAAAGCTATTCAAGGGCAAGTCCCTGGGTATTTAACATCTTGGGTTTTTTTTTCTTTTTCTTTTTTTTTCAATTAAAAGCAGTACATGGTATTAGATGTTAAACAAAAAGAGCCTTAACATTCTAGCAAACTATTACTTTGTCCTGAAAGCAGTATCACTAGGAGAAAAAAAGCAATTGTGAATGAACATAATGTAGGATAACTAGCATAGAATTTAGAAAACCAAACACTGAGAATACATTCAGTATACTTTTGTCTAATTTAGACTCTTATACTCCTTTGCATTTAAAACTAAAACATTAAAAGGAGCCTGCATTCTTTCAACATAAATATCTACTATTTATATATTCTGGTAATTTGATGTAGAGATATAACAAAATAAGCATAAAACTATAGATGTACCTTAAACCCTAGGGAGCACGGCATAGTCACCACTGGGGGAAATAGTTTCTTAAAGGCAGGCTGCTCAGAAAGGTTAAAATGAGATTTGCTATTAGCCTTTCAAATCACATGACACAGGGCAGAAAACTCTCACTGACTACAGTTTTTGTAACTTTAAATAGTTGATGGTACAATAACAGAAAAATTAAAGGTTTCAAATATACAACATGAAAGACAAAAAAAAAAAGCCCCAGTAGCCCCAATCTTCAATTGAGATTCAGGAAGAAAGGAAAAAAAATCATTAATTTCATATTAAGTCTTAGCTATAGGGACAGCAAATGTCCATTGCCTTGGTTACATGGCCTTTGAAAAAAGTTAATACCATCACCAATATTTTAAGGAAAACCCCCTGCAGATTCCAAGCTGTATCCCAGACTTGATAAAAGAATCCACCATCCTAAGAAGAATCTAAACTCTTCTGCAATCTATTTGTATTTGACTTATACAACAGGCCACAGTAATAAGTTCCATGTTTATTAACTCCCATGAATAAGAAGTACCTGCACTTTTAAAATCCTTGTACCAAGTACTTTTAAAAATAGCCACATCCCTGCCTCACTACTCTCCCAAAATAAGTGATGCTAAAGTAGGGGAATGGGTTTTATCAGTTTTCACAATGTTATAGTATCTCGTTTCTTTCAAATTAACCAAGAAAGCAGACAGTGCAGTGCCCATTAATTTTGTTTAAAATGTAGGTAGGATCCAACATAACTCCTTTTCACAAACTTCTCAAGCACCTTTATGTGCCAGCACTACTTCTAGGCACTGAGAATAATAAAGAACAGCAAGATCCCTGCTGTTTCAGTGCTGATAGTTGGAAAAAAGAAACAAAAAACACAACACTGATTTGTTAAATGGTGACTGGGTGCCAGAAGGAAGGTATCTCTCAGAGGTGATGTGACATTTAAGCTGAGATTTCAATGACAACAAATCTAACAAAACAAGGGAACAGCGAAAAAACAGCATCCCAAGCACTAGGGAAACCTGAGAGAGTAAAACTGGATTCTGGACAAGCTTCTAGCCCCCAAAGCATGATGATCCACTATCCAGAACGTTGAAACACTAATTCCAATGTTATTTGTGCCCCTTTTCACTGTCCTGACCTACCTATGAGGTAGGTTAAGCACTTGCAATAATTTTTATGAGTTGTATTAAAAAATGAAGGCTTAAACATTCTAAGCGTGTGCTAGTTTTTAAATACCACAAAAAAATAACCTAAACAGAGGCACAAATAAAATAGGTGCACAATATGAAATGGAACCTAACATTTAGCAATGTGCCTGAGAAAACTCATTTAAAATCCCAAAGTGGGATGTCCTCCCATCCTTGCTACAGCCCTAACATCAGGCAGAAAAAGAAAATTTTAAGACCAAATCCTTTGTGGGGTTTTAATGGTCCCAATCAAAAGCCTACAAAATTTGACGTATGGGGCTGGGGAGTTGGAGAGGCAGCAGTTACTGGGGTTTTCAAGGTAAGCTCTTGGAATACTTTATTCTAAGTACTTCTCTCATTTCCTTTGGCAACAAGGGCTAAGTAGCACTACTTTTTTCCCATGTTTTCTTTCCTGGTTTACTTCAATTTACCATAGAGGCACACATGGATAGTAACATAATGGCCAAGAAACAGATGACGTCAAATTTCAGAACTTAATCCAGCTAAAACACCATAGACCACTGCGATGCAGAGAGAATTTGGAGATTAGAGAAATGAACTGTGCAGTGTACACTTCAAGAAAAGGAAGTGAGGGAGATTCCACACCAAGACCATAGGAGTTTCCCTTCCCTCCTGAGGTTACCACTATCAAGTAAACTAAGCTGCTGGCATTTTTAAATGCTGCAAAACATTTCAGGAAGAAATGCAGACTTGCCTGATAAGTGTAAAATCAAATCATCTTGGAACCTGGCTGATAACAGCAGGGTAGTGATTTATATTCCTTTTTTTTTTTATCCCATGTTAAACCTGACTTATTTACTGCATCAGAAATGAGCCAATCCGTTCAAGATTTTAAAAAATAAGGAAACACATGCAATGGCACTTCAATGTCAGTTGTCATACAAAAACCAAGTTTTCTTTTTTTCATTGAAGTAAATATCCCAGACAAGGCCAATGCTAACCAGGCATCAAAATAAGATCAATATTGGCGCACCCTAATCACTTTCTCGGCTTGTGGGCCAGTAGATACCATTAAGGTCAGATCCAGGTAAGAAATGCACGCTTTTTTCGAGGCTGCACTGGGTCTAGGAAGTTTCGAAAACAAACGTTGCTTAAGCCATACTTTAAGTTATACAAGAATTCGTTTTAAGTGTGCGTTCAGGAGCCGACGGTTGAATGAATCTAGAACTAATGGGAGTAGGTTTGGTAACGATATGAAAATGGAAAAAGTACTAAGCCTGTTCTGAATCAAAGGTCCACCCACCCAGTCCAGTGACGAAAACCGATGGAGGCTGATGAGAGGAGAAAAGAGAAGGGAAGGGCGCGGACAAGTTGCAGCAGGGAGGCCAGAGGGGGAGTCACAGCAGAGGACGGCGGGGAGGACGAGGACCGGAATGAAGGCCGCACTGCAGCCCAGCGGTCCGCCTGCCGGGTGAAGCCCCGGGCGGAAGGGCGGGTTAAAGCGCCCCCCGCCCCCAACCTCCTCGTCAGCGCGGAAACTTCTACACTTGTCGAACCGCGATTGTTGCAGCCAAGCCCGGCCCTTCCCGAAGCGAGAGCCACCGCGCGCCCGCCCCAGCCCGCTCGCTCTCCCGCCGCCCCCGCTCACCTTCACGCGGTTGAGCCCGGCCTCCAGCCGGAGCTGCTGAACCACCTTCTTCATAGCGGCAACGCTGGAGGAGCCAGACATGGCGGACTCGAGGGCGGGCCGACTCGTCGGTCCGAGGATCGGCGGGTGGCGAGTCGGCGGAGCCAGACGACCGAGCGGCGCGCGGCGGGGGCGGGGCTCCGAACTTTGTTTCGAAGTTCCGGTTCTTTGCGGGGAGACGCCACCCTGGGCGCGCATGCGCACCGCGCGCCGCCTTCGGTTTCCGCTCCTCGCCTCGCGGGAGCGCGAGCTTGGGGGCGAGAAGGAAGGGGCGGAGCCGTGCGTGAGTGTGGCGGTGGCGGCGGGCGGGCTCTGCCGGTTGCCAGTTCTCTCCTTCCCACTCCGGGGAGGCTGATTTGGAGAGGTAAGGAAGGAGTTTGTCGCTAGCCGCCTAGACCCAGGGGCCAGTGAAGAGGACCGGTGAGGGAAGTCAGACATTGAGAAATGGTCTCTAGAAGCCCTGGTGGCTGAGGAACCTGGAGGCTCCAGGTGTCCTCCGGAGTTGGCGGAGGGGTAGAAGAAAAGCAAGGCTAGAGCCCAGCGGACGGTCTCGCCCACCTGATTAAGTCGTGGCCTTAAGTGACCCTTTTTGTCCAAAGGCGTCCTCAGCTAGCTTCCCACCCACGGACCCCAAGGCGGGTAGGGGCTCTGGTGAAAAGTTTTCAAAGTTTTAAATTTTTGTCGCCTCTTAAATTCTTGAATCTGTTTTTTGGAAGAGGATATGAAGAAGCCAGGGTGCCAGCCTCAGTTAACCCATGTCTTTGAAGAATTAAGTCTTATTGTACTTTTTAAAATAAACCTTTTTTTTGTGCTTCGGGAAAATTTGAGCTTTCGTATTTCAGTTTTAACTATCTCTTACTTGAAATTGAACCTCAAAGGAGTTTTTAGGGTAGACAGGATTTAACAAAACAAAATAGGCCCAACCAATGCATCTTTCACCTGTGGATACTTGTATTACGTCACGGCACTTAAGACAGATGTTACCTATTTCTGTTAAGGTAGTCCATCTTCAAATACACTGATGTTTTCTATAAACATGAATAATTTCAACATGAATGCATTTTAAAAATTTTTGTATAATCATGTATAAGTTTCTTTGGATCAACAAAACCTAATTTTATTTACTAAATATTGTATCCTTCCCCAAAAGTGTAATAACTGGGGCTAGAAACCAGATTTTGAATTCTCATTCCACTACTTACCCTGATCCTTGAGCAAGCCATTTAAGCTTCACTGAGCCTGTTTCCTCATTTCAAATGGAATAACAAAATTACTTTCTGGAGTTGCTTTTGAAAATGAAATGAAAATATATATGTAAAAGTATGAAAAATCTCTCAATATTCTTATTCTCTAGTGGTATTTTAAATTATTCTTTGGTGCCTTGTTGACTAATGCTCATACTTAGTAGATGTGTAAGATAAAACAACTTTCCTCCAAGAATATTCTATTTTACATTAGTACAGCATACTTCTAAGCTCAGGTAAGAACCATCAAAGAAGAGTTTTCAAGTAATATTTGGCCCACTCCCTTCTGTGAGGAAGAGTGCTGAGAAAATAAGCAAAGCCTGTATTGGGATCTTCCCATCCATACAGACGTGGGAGTTCACATTTTAGATTGTTTAAAACAGACGCTGTTGTAAAACTATTTGACACCAAGAGACTCCTTACAACAATGAATGGCAAAGAAACCACAAGAGATCTGTTATGTTTTGTCAGCAGAGCATTATAAATTTAAATTTACCTGAGATCTTCACCTTATTTAACTAGTTCGCTAAGTTCTTTAGTTCACTACCTCCAAATTCAATACTTGAATAAATAAAATACTTTTAAAGTTCATGTACCTTACTTTGTTGTTTAACTGAAACCAGGATCTCTATAAGGGTATGTTTCAATAATTCTGAATGAGCTTATATATTATTTTGTTTTAATAGTGGCTAAGGAAATTGAGTTTTGGAAAGAATGAATGACTTGATTATGGCCCTATAGCTCAATAATGGCAGAGAAAGACTGTGGAACTTGGGTCTCCTGATGTTTACACTGTTATGTATAAGTAGTGTATTTTATATGGAGTTTTGCATACATTGAATTAATAATTATTTTTCATTTTGAATATGAAATTATAAGGAAATTGGGTTACAGGAAACAGCAAAAAGACTTAAGATACCGGTAATAGTGTGGGTCATAAGACTCCATTGTATTCTTAGCTCAGTATGTATGACTAGTATGGCCCATTTTCAGTGAATGAAGTATAAGAGATTTGGGACCCTGGTCCCTTCCTCTCTTTCACTCCCCAGCCACTGTGAGATAAACACTTTTTCTACTATGTATTCCTGCCTTGAGATATTGTGCTGCCACAGACCCAAAGTGACAGGGCCAAGTGATCATGAGTCCATGAAACCAACACTCCAGCATTTGGGAGTAGGCAAAGACTTTATCACAAGACTCCTAAAGCAAAAGAATTAAAGTCAAAAATCAATGAGTGGGATGCCATTAAACTAAAAAGCTTTTGCACAGCAAAGGAATTAGTCAAAATTGTAGAGACTTCCTACAGAATGGGAGATAATCATGGCCTATGATTCTTCTGACAGGGGACTAATATCCAGAATTTACGAAGTACTCAAAAACCTTGATCAAAACACAAACAATCCAATCAATAAATGGGCCAAAGAGCTAAACGGAAATTTTTCAGCAGAGGAAATTGAGCAAGCCAATGAATACATGAGAAAGTGCTCTAAATCGTTAGTAATCAGAGAAATGCAAATAAAAACTACTTTAAGGTTTCACCTCACCCCAATCAATATAGCAAAGATAATAGATAACAGGTGCTGGAGGGGTTGTGCGGAGATAGGAACACTATCACACTTTTGGTGGAAGTGCAGACTGGTACAGCCCCTCTGGAAAGCAGTGTGGAGAATCCTCAAAAAATTAGGGCTGGACCCACCATAAGATCCAGCAATCCCTTTTCTGGTATTTTCCCAGAGGAGTTAGAATCAGCACATTACAGCAAAACAGCAAAATCTGTTCGTAGCAGCTCAATTTACAGTAGCTAAATTATGGAACCAACCCAGATGCCTCTCATTGGATTAATGAATCCACACACCATGGAGTTCTATTCAGCAATTAGAAACAACAAAATTGCAGCCTTTGAAGGTAAATGAATGGTGGTAGAAGAAATCATGCTGAGCAAAGTTAGCCAAATCCAGAGAGTCAAGGGTTGAAAGTTTTCACTCATTTGTGGAGGCTGCAGTTAAACCCAGGCCTGTCTGAAAGGTAGTTAATCTCATTTATTAGACCCAACAAAGGCTTAGTAACACATAATCTAGGGCAATCATAGATATGTAGTGGGTGGTGGGGTGAGGGAAGGAAAATACAGGAATCTAGGGGGTAATTCTGGTTTAAGAGTATATGCATATCATGTTGGAACTTTAAATGCATTTACGATTGTACAACAACTCAATTTCTTTTTTTCTTTTTTTTTTTTTTTTTAAATCGGGTAACGGGGAAGCGCGCCCGGCGCCACGGACCAACTCAATTTCTTAATAAAAAAAGTTTTTAAAAGAATAAATAACTCCATATTCCTTCATAAACAGGGAAAATGTATTTTCTACTTCTCATAAACCCAGTACTTACGCTTTCATTATGCATTAGCACTCTTTTCACTATGCATTAGCTAGTATTTAGAATCAGAATTAGGCAAGGCTTTTGTTTTCTGTATTCAACTTTATTTTTGAAGTTGAATCATTTTTAATCTTAAACTTTTTCTACTTTTAGAGTATAAACTTAGAGGTACTTTAGGTATTCAAAAGAGAAGCATAACTCAGGTTTTATGCTGGGCAAGAAGATACTTCTATTCTTTTAAAAACAAATTGTTTTTGAAGTTGTTAAACAAATTTGCTGAAAATAGTCCTGTTGCTATTTTATGATTTTGAAAATTATACTTGATCAAAAGGTCTTGAAGGGATATGTGGGGGGGAAATTCTATAATTCCTTTTCTAACACTGATTCTAATATTCTGTTACTAAGGCCCTCCCTCATCTAAAATGCCTTATATATCTTAGAGGGGAAAAATCCCAAATTAGGAAAACTATGTCATTTTGTCAGTAGCACCTGTATGGAAAGTAGACTTCATTCCTCAGTTGGTCCTAAAATTCTAAGGACCCTAAACATACATATTCTCTAGAGAGCTGCCAGACAATTTTTTATTCAGAAATTTATTTGTTGAATAATCAAACAAGCTTCTAACGAAATAATATATATATAAATTCTGAAAATTAGATTTACCCCCAAGAGCCCCCCCAATTACCCACCCTTATCCCTTAACCCAATGCATCGCTACAAATGCCTTAGGTTGTATTACATTATACCTTATCTGAATTTAAAACATGATAATAGACCTCCTTTCTCAATGGCCAGAGTCTAGCTGTAGCCTCCACAGATGAGTGAAGGCATTCAACCCTTGGTTCTCTGGGATATGGTGATTTCACTCAGCATAATTTCTTCCATAACCATTCATTTACCTTCAAAGGCTGCAATATCATTATTTCTAACTGCTGAGTAAGACTCTGTGGTATATATATGTACCACAGTTTTTGGATCCATTCATCCAGTGAGGGACATCTGGGTTGTTTCCATAATTTAACTGTTGAAAATTGAGCTGCTATGAACATCGATTTCGCTGTGTTACTGTAGTGTGCTGATTCTAAATCCCCTGGAAAAATAGCAAGATCATATGGTGGGCTCATTCCTAGTTTTTTGAGGATTCTCTACACTGCTTTCCAGAGGGGCTGTAGCAGTCTGCAGTGAAGTGTGCCTATCTCTCCACAACCCCTCCAGCATCTATTATTGTTTATTTTCTTCATTTTTGCCAATCTGACTGGCCTGAGGTGATACCTTAATGTAGTTTTTCATTTGCATTTCTCTGATTACTGGTATGTTAGAGCACTTTCTCTTGTATTCATTGGCTTGATCAATGTCCTCTGTTGGGAAGTTTCTGTTTAGCTCTTTCCTACAGGCATTTTAATCTATTTACCTAAAGCAAGTAACCCTTTAAATGAATTAGGACTTAAATAAAGTTAAAATTACTATTACATGGTTACAGGTTAACCATGACCTAGGCAGCTCAAAACTCTCAGGACACCCATATAACACGAATTTATCCTGATCAGGTAGAACTCAGTTTTGATGATTTAAGAATCAAAAATAATGTCAAGAAGGACTCCCAACATCAGACATGAGGTTGACTATATTCCGATTTCTCCTTTTCCAGAACAAAGCTATTCTTCTTACTTTTGACATCTTTTTGAGCAACCAAGTAGTCAAAAGAACATTAGAGCTGCAGTGGATCTTAACAAGTCCATCATTTTCTTGATAGACAGAAACTGAAATCAATGAGTAATCTTACAGATTACATAAAAATAGATACATACTTTTCTAGCTCTCAGTCTATTTGATTACTTTGTATGAGATTCCACTAAATTGGTATGTTTAAATACAGCCCAAGTTTCCAATTTTAGTATTTACTTAGGATTATCAAGTCAGGCAGGAATCTTTCTTTGTAGGAACTGAACAGAATAGTGGAAATTTTTTTATTTACCTTTTTTCCCAGTACTGAGAATTAAGCCAGGGCTTCATACATGTTAGACAAGTGTTCTCCCATTTAATTACACCCGCAGCCAGAGTATCAGAAATTGTTTGATTTTCTGCTCTGCTATTGACTCTCAAAATCATTCTTCTCAAACCCATAATTGAATATAATAATAATTTCAGCATTGCTTTTTTTCTGTGATGACCAATTGTGACCTTGGGATCCTTTTTGGTAATTTACTTTGATTTATTTTTATTTATTTTTTACATTGCTGGGGGTCAAATCCAGGACCTTGCATATACTATATCCCCATCCCAGTAACTCAGTTTCAGATAGCCAGTACCAGTTGATTAGAATCCGTAGTATGCCAAATAAAGTCAATTTTCCATTCCTGGCAGAAGTGTTGTAAAGCAAAATTTTGCACTAAATAATAGGTTAGACTGGAACTCTGCAGTCTTTTGTTTC
>PVKS010014252.1:32212-48870 GCA_004027875.1 Aplodontia rufa | reverse complement strand
TAAAAAAAAAAAAAAAAAAAGACTATCATTCACTGATACCCTCAGTGTCTAGTACTGAAGGACAGAGACTCGGGCTCTAACAAGACGTAAAACCAGAACTGTTTTTCCTAGTGGAAAAATCAAGCGCTCAATTCAATGGTGAGTCAGTCAGGTAATCCTCTTCTGGATGCCTTCTTCATTCAGTCTTCAACCACCAGAGTATTCTCTGGTTAAATGCGAAGTATCAAAAGGAGCAAGTTAGGGTTAGGGATATGGCATAATGGTAGGGTCCTTGCTTAACCTGTGGGGGTAGGCGACTGGGTTCAATGGCCAGCAATCAAAAAAAGAAGAAAGGAGCAAGTTAAATTTGGGTGTAAGAAACGATCTGAGTGGGAGGCAGTGGCGCACGGCTGTAATCCCACGGACTCCAGAGGCTGAGACAGGTAGACCTCAAGTTCAAAGACAGCATCAGTAACTTAGCGAGGTCCTAAGAAATTTAGTGAGACTCTGTCTCCAAAATAAATAACAAAGGCTGGGGATGAGGCTCAGTAGTTGTGAGCTCCTGAGTTCAATCTCCAGTACAAGAAACGATCTTAGGTCATTTTTTGGCTAAAGACAAGGCATCGGGTAACCTGAGGATTTAAATAATCTTAAGAAGGGCTAGCAGGTGTTCTTCATTGGAACGGTGAAAATACGAGCAGTAAACTAATCTGCCAAAACTACGGGCTCATCTATACTTCTTGAAGGCCACTGTGAACGTGGTGCCGTGTTAGGCATGCGATGAACAGAAGACTCAACTCCGACAGAGCTAATGCTCCAGTGGAGGGCACACAGAAAAACACACACACCCTGGCGAATACTTGAGGGAAACGAAGGGAGCGGTCTGCAGAGGAAAGGAAGGTCTGGGAAAGGAAGGACGGGAGGCGAGTCGGGAGGGAGGCCGGCCGCGCCAAGGCTGCGCAGGGTTTCGAGCCGCAACCAGGGCCGGGCCCGGAGGGGGCGCCCACAACTTACCGTCCGGCTCCCTCGCTGCCCACGCTGCCCCCGCGCCCTGGGTCCGGAAGAGCTGCAGGGCTGTTAGCCCTGCTCCAGCGGCACCCACCGCAGCCCCGGCCACGAAACCACTCAGAAATCGCCGCGAGTCTCTGAGCCGGGAACCAAAACTCTTCGCAGCCATCTCGCCCGAGGTTCCGTCCGTTGTTTGCCAGCGAGCATGCGCACACCGGGTCCGAAGCCTGACAGCCAATCGCAACCGCAGGACCAAGGTACGCATGCGCGTCACGGAGTCCCTGGGAACCGCGCCTCCCTCTTCTGCAGAACCCGAGTGCGGGCACGCCCCCGCAGCTGCAGGCCTCGCGCGCCCCCTGGTGACAAACTTGAAGGACCGGGAGCTACCCACCCTCCATTCCTAGTTGACCCGCCTAGTAACCTGTGGGAGTGTGACCTCCTAAAGTCTTCTTTTGATAATACTCTACCACCCACCCACATCCTACCTCTTAAGGTCTTCATGGTGTGCATACGCAGTCCTGAAAAGAGATCCTTTAATCTCATTTAATCTCTCAGTGGTAGAGTCCTTGCCAACACATTTGCACATTGCTCCAATATGGAATGTGCACATTTTGCACATTGTTCCAATATGGAATCTGATTCCAAAACCTGTGCCACACTGGCTGTCTTCATGAAACCTGGTTTCAAAGTAACATTGTTTACAAACAATAACTTCAAAAATTAACTTTGTACATCCTACAGTTTCTTGGCAAGACAGTTCTCCATGGTGGCTCAAGACAGACCACCTGCTTTCCCCCATGGGTGTGTTCCTTCAGTTTTCTAGGCCTGTTTCCTCTTTTAAGCAGGAATAACACTTAGATCTTGGGGTTCTTGTAAGGATTAACGGAGATGACACGTTAGAGAAGTGCGCTGGGCATGTCATTAAGAGCTCTGTAAATGACAGCAATTTTTAGCCACTTTGTCTTGACAGAATATAATATTCAGATTGCTGAATGCCTGCTGACAAAGGACATATATATTTCATGAATTCCCACTAAAAATGAGTCCTCACTTTGCAGCACAATCTCCAGCTTTCTATATGCACTCAGTTCTTTGCAGAACTGAATATGTTTCCTATTTCCTAGTCAACTGGTAACCGTAACTTTCATCTGACCTCTGTGAGGATCACTCAACAGTAGTACAGACCTTGTTTTGACAGCTTAAAACAGGAGCCTGTCCCCTCACCAATAGTACCTCTTCTGAAGTCATGTTATATAATTTTGTGGGTCTCTGGCACTGATTGTTTAAGCTAGATCAACCAGAGTCCTTTCTAGGGACTTTGGATCTGGTACTCACTCCAGGCAGCAAAGCTGTGACTCAGACTCTACCAGTCCACAACCTTGTTTGCCACCAAGTAGATAACCGAGCAAATGCATCTGGTCTCACACTGAACAATAATAGGAAAAATGCTGAGGCACAGGTGAAGGACTTCAAAGCTGTGAACCTGGCTTCCAAGGTTCCTGAAGCCTAACCTACCTTTCCCAAAGTTTGGCTGGTTGTTTTCCCCAAGATCCTTCCACTGGAGTCCCCTTTTGCCTAGTGTTTCTGTCACCTGCAACCAAGAATACTGAAAATTCAACCAAACACTAGTATCTGTAGACTACCTTAGCAGCTTCCACCAGAATGTGAATACATACAAACAAGTTATTTCTCAAGGCCTTCACTAAGTACAGAACACGGTGCTAAATACTAGAAAGAGATAATGGTAGATCATTTTCCTCATCCAGATTATTCAAAAATGGCAACTTTTTGCCTTCCTTTCATTTTCTGGGCTCCTCAGGGCAAACACTATCAAAAGACAAGCTTTCTAAATATAAAAGACCAAAAAGGACCAAAGATTCACAATTGGTCCCTACATAAAGAGCCCCTGGATCAAAAATTTCCTCCAAAAGTTTGAAGCAGGTTGCTTAATCCTCATAATATAGGTCAAATTAAAAGGGGATACAGGGGCTGGTGTTCAGCAGTAGAGCACCTGCCTGTCATGCACAAGGACCGGGGTTCAAACCCCAGCACCACATACACAACTGTCAGAAAAACAAAAAGCAAATGAAAAAATAAAAATTAACTCTTTAAAAGGGGGGGGGGGTACCCTAACCCCACTGGAAGGATTCAAAGATGATCTTAGAACACTTAGGCATTTAAATATATCTCAAAACCCCCAAAATTCATTTTTACTGCAGAAGGCAGCAAGGTGATTTCTGAGGCTTTCCTATTTTCTTGGTTAGGTTACAGAGACCATCCTTACTTTATTATCAAGAAATCATGTTTTAATTTAGTGAGACTGTTAGGATTTCCAAAACACAAGATTTGGCTTGCCAATTCAGATCTACGGTGAGTTCTATAACCTTTTTAAGTAGTTTGCAAGTGACCTCCATACTCAGCCAAGTTTGGCAATGGCAAAACTTGCGTTCTGCAAGTCCTCAATACAATGTCTGTTCCACTTACAAAAATATTGCCCAGGGTCACCTGCAAAGTATCAGAATGGCTGGTAGGGTAGAATCTTGAGGATTCGGAAAACATAACCTTGCCCTGCAGGAATTTATCCAGTGTCTCAGATCAGTCCATTTATGTGAAGCCTGCAGTGTCCCTAAGTAGGCTCTATACTTCTGAATGACAGAAATGGAGAATTGTGCTTAGCTCTTAGTGGGAAACTAGGCCTTCAGCAACAGAGAACTGCATGTGTACCAAACAGATACTCACAGGCTGACTGGGGAAATTATGTAAGCAGAATTGCCATGAAAAGAAAACTTCAATCCCCTGCCATGTGATTAAGAAAGACAAGAAGTTTGTTTTATTATTATTATTTTATTTTCATATACAAAAAAGATAAAACTTGAAATAGTTCTAGATTTTTTCCTCCTATTCTGTTGGGGTGTGGCTGCTTCTTCACACAGGGGGAAAAAACTACATTCACATCGGTTTGAGGACCCAGTGCAGAGTTCAAGCAGCAAAACCCCAACTTAGCAGATCTAATTTCAAACTTGACACTCATTTCTAAAATTACCACAGTAAAAAGGAACAAAGATTCACTGCAAATGAATGAACTATGATACAATGTTCTTTCCAAAATGTTTTCATTTCACAACTGTAATTACACGGATGTCTGCTTCAGGCCATTTTAGATGTGTGTGTGTATGTGTGTGACTTTTCAAATCCAGACAGGGTAACAGCAACAAGCTTAACTCTGTATATATATATATATATTTTTTTTAAACATGATACTTTAGTATAACTTTTGTTAATTCAGTAGTACAAGCTATTTTTGTTCTACAAAAATTTTATTTTATAGCTACAAGGGTGAAAAATGACCTACTACATTTACATCTCACATATCCTGGTATACAAACAGTACTTATTGAATTTGAGCCAAAAACTAGAAGTCTTTAGTTTTAACACTTGAAAGAGCTTCCTCGCTTCTACAGCCTGAAATCATACACTAGTCACAATTCCAGAGTTTGTGATTATTCATCATTTTAAAATGTGAGAAACAGGTGAATCCAAACTTTTAATTACAATTTGTATATACAAGTTAGATAACACAGCTCAATACGGCTTAGCTATCATCCTAAGCCCAAAACACACATCTCCACTAAGTTAGACAAGTCTTAGGGTATTCCTCCTTTTCCTTACAAATAATATACAAATTTAGAAGTAGCTGGTAAAACTGATATATAAGATGGTAAATAAAAGGTGACATTTTCTGTTGGTTACAATACTGTTCCTGCAAATGTGTATTCTGCTGTGTTCTTTAACTATGCTTGTTATATGCAGAAAGCTCTTTTTACAAGAATGGACATCAAACTCAATGTAAGCTAAATTTATAGTACTGTATAAATTTATTCAGATTCAAAGGATGAATGTAGGAAAATATTAACAAGTGAAAATTTTGGCCTTTGACATTACCTTTACAACTATGTCAAATTCATAAGCAGATTCTTCTGTACAGTTGAAAAATGGCATTGTGTGGATCTGTGGTGTGGAAATGAAATCTAGAAATGTTTCTAATCTGCGGTAACTCTCTTCATCAACTCTAAAGTACCACTCAATTTCCTTTGCATTTTTACAGAATTCTAGAAAAAACGAGGGGGGAAAGCCGCTGGCATTTTAACAGTTGCTCCCCTCACTGGTGGTCTTAGCATTTCAGGTGAGGTCTCACAAGAATCTCTAAGGAATCGCTTGCTCCCAGATGGCCTGACGATGACTTGGACACTTTTCAAATGAGTACTCACTTGTTGCCTAATCTTTCCTACTTGCATCTCTGTTGTAGGATTTGGATGACTGCATTTTTCCCTTATGGAGAAATTATTTGGCTAAACATACACTTAACTCATGGCAGTGCTCTGAGGAAACCCCTCTCAGGCTAAAGCACTTGCAGGGACTGAAGTCAACAGTCCACTGAAAGGGGCAGAGACCAAACATCAGAGGGCTGAGTCCAAACCCACTGGGAACATGGTGATCTTGGTGTCCCAGGGTCAGCAGGACAGCAGGACAGCAGGACAGCCCAGGCAGGCAGCTGGCATGGTTGACTTACCACTTTTAATCTGTCTGCCATCTATGCCCCAGAGACAAAAATTCAGATGTGGTGACTGCTGGTTAATTAAGCTTCTTGAACTGGTAAAAAAGGCTCTTTAAAAAATATATATATTTATTTATTTATTTATTTAAAATACATCATAATGACAAATAGCCATATCCCAACAAGGCCTAATTTCACAGCAACATATGCTACAGACATCTTCCAAAAATGCACTGTGGTGGATGGAGGGTTTTATCCTGCCATTTAAAGGAATGTTCTACATCTGAGCTTTAGGGACTGGAAATGTGTTACAAAGAGCTCATCTTTGGGACTAACTTGTGTGCAAGACCAGCCAGTTAAGTTGCTTCACCTAATCAGACACCCCAGAATACTGAAAACGGCAGAGTGCAGAGGAGCACAGGAAGCACATCCAGGTGACACTCCAGACCAACCCCACCATGGCCAGGATGAGCTCGCCAGTCCTTGCTTCACTTAAAACAAGTGCCCACACTCAGCAGGGTTCCTGCTTGTTTATGTTAAGTCTGTAGTATCTAGAGGACCCAGATGGTGACACCATTCAACACGAGGTCTGAGGTAACTGGTTCTTAAAATACCTGGATCACACAGTGCATCCAGAAATTAGAGCTGGAAGGAAGGAAACAGGTTAGGGGTCTGGGGCTAGAAAAGACAAGTGAAAAAAAGCTTACAGCAGTTGCTTTTGGGGAGAGGAAGGTGACAAAAACAAAGGCACAACAGAATCACATTCCAAGACAGGTGGCCAGAGAGCAGAGAAATGTCCTTTTATGGGGAACAGAGTAAGGAGTGATAGGTTGATTCCTCGAGTGCTACTGGATCTGCTGGAACTACATTTGTTGCAGGTATAAAAGGGTGAAGTGTAAACCACTCTCTAAACCAGAGGGAATAGAAAGCACAGCTGGTTTAAAATGACACATCAAGGAATCTCTTAACAAAACTACCTCCAGTGCACCTCTGAAAGCCAAAGCCTAGAGCCAGCAGGCAGAGTATGAGGGTCAGGCCTTTACTTGTGGGCCACAAAGCTGGCATTATGGACACCAAGATTAAGCTTACTTATTCACTTCCCTCATATCTCCATCAAAAGTCCCACCCAAATAACCATCAATTCACTACCCAGAATTAAAGAGGTTAAAACTAAGACTGCCTTCCACTTGATGGCAGTGATGCTAACCTTTGTGGGAAAAGCAGGAAAACCTCTATAGGCATGTAAAAGATGCCCTACTGTTACTGGGATTCCAGTTTCCTCAGTGGGTTCCTGGCTGATTCAACAGATTAAAGCAGCAAGCCAACCACTCACTCTCATCTCCAAACAACCCTGATCACAGGAGACAAGAAGTGCCTGGCAGCTCTTCACCTCATTTAATCACTATGCCTGCATGTCCCACCCCATCCCCAGTCATTTACAAAGAGTTATTCAACCATATAATTTGGTCCTAAATAATTCAGTTTGGTGGAACTCAAACTAACATATCCCCCTTTCAAAGGTTTTATAGCCTGAATCTTTTTCTTGAGCATCCTGCCCCAATCTGCACCCTATACAATTTCTATTCCTCCAAACACCCTCATAAAACTATATTCTATGGCACAAGCTTACAATTGAATGTTAAACCTCAGAAGCCTTTGTTCAACAGGAATCTCTGAAGGAAGCACAAATGTCAAACACAAAGGTCCCTCTCCTTCAGATCTGCAAGGAACCACGCTGAAGTGTCACTGTCCTACACAGCCACATTGGAGCTGTGGCCAAAGAAGAGCCATAAATTGACTCTAGGCTGCCAGTGTATACAAGACTCCATGTGAGTGCTAAGTAAAAGTTCACACCCCTCATGCTCCAGTGTACATTTATCCTGAAAGGTAAAGCTCAGTAGCTCTGATTACAAAAGCATTCTTATCCAAACTCACTAGACTTTATAAAAATAATCTGTGGTATAAAACAATCTCCACACTGCGTAGAAGAAATCTTTCAGGTGATATAACTAAATATATATGTAGAGCTATAGATTTTTTAAAGTAAAATTTCAAGTGTTATGTCTCTATTATATAACCTATTCTTATATTTACAATCCTAACAATATTGATGCAAACATGACTAGGAGAGTCAGGGAATGGGCCCATACCCAACCAACAGTGGAAGCTCCCGGAACTCAAGACAGCACTCATTCATTCGAAAACACCCATTCTTACAGGCAGGGGGATGGTGGAGGTGGGGATAGCCAACTAAGTAATGGGTCACAATTTTCATAACTATGAGCTCAAAAACGTAAACTTTGCAAATGAATGTAACACTTTTCTGGAGGCCTCCAGAATAGCCCCCATTTAAAAAATCTACTGCATACATCCATATAGCTACATGTATGTTTCTTTTGTGTCCTGTGATTGCCTAAGCCCTAGACTATCCAAAGACACTGCCTTAGAGAAAAAAAGATCAGCACAGAGCCCATCACCACACTCTGGTATTTAGAGAAAATGCATTTTAATTATTAAGGAAAAACCACAAGCTGCCATAGGAGCAAATAAAGTATCGCTGGTTTTGGCACTACAGGATATGTGTAATACCACAATCAAGTCTTGCTTCATTCATACCTGCAAGATGCCATCAAGAAAATGTTAAAACTTGATGAAAACTTAAATAGTGGTAAATTCTTTACATTCAAACCAAGTTCACAATGGACCCCCAAATGGTGTGAAACAGGAACAGTCAAAATACCCCACTGAATAACTTGATAGTTGACAGGCCTTTTGAACTCACTGTCTAAAAAATGTAACTGTATCAATTGAATGAAGGGTATTTTAAACTTCAATTTCTTTTTCCTACAAAACTAAATCATTATCTCAAAAAATTTTTCCAAGCCTTCTAAAGGTTTGGGATACATTCATAGGTAGATTGCTGGTTACAAATCAAATACCTGGAATCTTAGAGAACTATGCATAACCCTGAATGTATTAAATGTTTAAAATCTAGACTGAGAAAATATACAGTTCATCAAATGAATTACTGGGCAGTTCATCTAAAAAATAATGTTCATTAAGACTTAAATTCCTTATTCCCAGGCTGAACATATTAGCTGTCTAGTACTTTTATCAATTTAGCTTTTGCAAACAGCCACTGACCAAGAAGTCATGTAACCCAAGTGTGTAGAGAAGACCATCTTATCCACTTCCCTTTCTGGATGCTCCCCCACCATGTAGACGTAGATGTTCTGCACTTCTTGAAAAGACATGGTCTAATGCTCCTGGAATGTGAACCAGGCCTGGTCATCTTTCCAAAGGTACGCCATCAAAAACTCAACAGGCTAAAATAACTGAGACAAAATCAAACTAAACTCCTGGATACCTTTCCAATTTAGATAATTTTCTAGTGAGCCAAGTTCTTGAGAATAATAACTATTTAACTTCTAGTTCCCATTCTAAAAACTCATATGCTTAGGAAAACAATGGCAGCAGCAAATCCTTGCTATTACCAGTAGGTACTAGGAACTCTGCATACTAAAAAAGGCAAAATTCTATTTGTAAGAACCTAAGTTCTCCCATTCTGGATGGGATAGTCTCTTCCTTGCCTTTGTGGCTCGACCATAGGGGCCACATGACAGGCTGGGACACACAGAGCACATAAAGGACATTCAATGCATAGCTCAGCTTCCCAAGGAAAAAACCACACACAGCCTAAGTCCAGGGCATAGCAGGATAGATAGGATACAAATGTGATCAACTGGAAAGAAAAGCTATAGAGCAGAACTGCATGATTTTTGCTGTGATTCCTACAGCAGCAAGCCATGCCAGGAGAGCTGGCCTACACCCCTGGGGCAAGTCTGGTGGCCTAGGGAGGAGGGTCCCTTCCTTTTGCTGAGAATATGTGAACAAGAGGTGATGTTCAAGATTAGGCAAAGGCATTCTTATTCTGCACAAATGCTCCCCCAGTTGGGGCCAGGATGAATTCAGAGTCAGAAGCTGCTGGCACCACTTTTCCTTGCAGCCAGGTTTTCTCCTTTCTCCTAGACACCCCTGCAGCTTTTTTACTCCCTCCTGCTAGGGACCAACTGTCCCAGGAGAAAATCCAGCTCATGCCAGCCCAGGATGCTCTAATGACAGTGTCCACGGCCTCCCCTGCTCACCCCATCACTGAGGACCCTAGTAGGACCTTGTGACAGAGTGGCATCTTTATTTGCTTCTTCCTTCTCTGGTTCATTCCTGGATCTCTAGCTAACGATGACAACTCAAAGTTATTACAGGGATTTTTCAACCAAGACATTCTCTGCCAAAGCCCATCTCCACAGCCAAGGGCTGCTTAGATGACAGAACACTGGAAAAGAAGGAGCAAGGATCCTTGGTGCCTTATCTTCCCTGACTTGGCCCATTCTTATCCTGCAGATCTGGAGGTCTGGGATAATGCCTCCTATACGCAGGGACAATGAGACCAGACCTCATTCTCACCAGTCTTCCACAGAGCTCACCCCCATGCCCCCCCAAAAAAGTAGTAGTTCTTTGAGGCTCCCCATAAGTGGATGTTACATGAAATCTGTGGAGAACAACACAGGCAGAGGCCCTATGACCCAATCACCACCATCACAGATGCACACCAGGGCTCTAGAAGGCTCCCTCCTCACATGTCACTTAACAACAGACAAATAATCCCTTTTTCCCCTGGGGCAAAAGGCCCACTCAAGCTCCCAGAAGTGGTGGAAGGAAACCACCCACCTTCCAGTCAGCAGCAACCAGATGTTCCACCTGGAGCACCTTCAGCACAGGGTAGGGGTAGGGGTAAGGGGCAGGCTAAAGCCCTGAGAACTGCACAAACGCCCAGACTCTCCCCATTCCCAGCCATACCATACAGGCACCACTCCTTACACTTTATTCTGATGTCAAGGCCCCACAGGGATGCTGCACGGACTGGGTGAGAGGTCAGCAAAGAAAAGCTACCCAGAGAAAAGGCACGCCACGCCTGCCTTTCCATACTGTGCCCCAATCAGAAGGTCCGGCACCAGAAGCAGGGCTCAATGCTCTCTTGGCCAGGCCAAAAGAATATAGAATCAAGAAAAACACCCAGAGGAAATTAAAAAACAAACTGGGAAGCTGGGGTTTAGTGTTTGGCACTGTGTAGTATTAGTGATCTGATTATTCCTGCAGTAAATTAGCTACATTTAATAGTGGTTTATTTGTTTCTTCCAAGGATGAAAAGTAGAGATGCCCCCCCACTGCCTGAGGAAAAAGCTAAAAAAAGTAGATATGGCACTTTTCAATAAATATTTTAAAGCTTCTTAAAGAAATAAGTGGAAAAGAAAAGCAACTGCTGTAAGGCCTGTTTGCTGTTGAAAATTATTCCAAGGGAAGAAAAATACCACATCACAAAATAAAATAGAAAAAAAAAAAAAAAAGAAAAAAAGACAACACAGCTTACCAAAACAAAAAAACCACCTGTCCCAGTAACCACCTGGTCAGTCCATTTTGACCCATGAAGCAAAAACTGAGCTCTAAGGGAAGCAAACGGGCCTCCCACAGCACCCTGTGCCCAAAACCCAGAGAAAAGAACACCCCCAAGCAGAAGGCCCTGATGCCGTACACACAGTAACAGAGTGGGAACAGCCACCCAGTATGCCCACTACGCTGCGGACTCCCAGACCCTCTATGCCAGGCACTGGGCTAGCAACTGCCCCCAGGGCACAGCGTGTGGCCACACAGATCTCCTCCAGTAACTCAGCTGCTCATTTAGTGAAGGAATTCAATCTCAAGTAAAATTACCTGGCGTGGGTCTAAGGGTCACAGTTTTTTACCAAGTTAAAGCGGGGCCATATGTCATTCTGAACACCGATCAAGTTACAGGAAATTTCTGACCTTCCACATAACCCGAGCCAGCAGCCCTCTTCAGTCCACCCAGGCCAACCTTTCTCCATCATCCACCAGCCTGTCTACCCTCAAGATTAAGAGACGAGCTGTTTTTAAATAAAACAGTCTAAGGAAACCAGGAGGAGCCATCACCAACAAAAGTGATGAATGCCCAGACTCAGCCCAGCCAGCCAATCTATGGTTGATGACAATTATTTACAAGGGTGCTTTTTATTAAACAAAAATTGTAATGCTCCCTAGAAGACAACTTTTTCTTCTTTTTCTCTATTTCTTTTAAACTTCCTTGTCATAAAAGTCAACTTACATTAAAATATACTTACTACAAGACAACACAACTAACAAAATATGTAATAAAACTTACACAAGTAGAAAATTCTGAGGTATTTCTGGTTTGAGGTGGTCTGTGGTCGTGAAGTTTTAATTCTTTTATTTTTTAAAATTTAAACCTCGGAAGCCACATAGCAAAGCATGTGTGTATATGTGGATGTGTATATGTTTTGTCTGAAAAAAATTTAGCATGTTTTATAAATTAAAAATTTTATAACATTGAAACAGCAGCATTAGGAACATTCAACTGACTAGAGCAAGGTTATGGCATAATAGAAAAAGGTTTTTAGAATATGCACCACTTTAAAGGGTCTGGAGAAAGCCATGAGCCACAAAAGGGGTCAGTAATGTCATCACATGGGACTGAGCCAGAGCTGCAGGACTTACAAGGTTCCCAGTCAGGCCTTTGTGGGGCCCACTCAGGAATCCTCTTGCCCCAGCTGTGCAGGGTACCCCTGCGGGCATCTCCCTGAACTGCCCCAGGAGGAAACAATTTCACTATTTCCTCCACTAAAGACACAGCATCATGTCTTATGAAGAATATTCACTATATTGTGATGATTTCTGCCCCCCCCACCTAATCTTAAAAATTGGGCAGAAAAAAATGTTTATGTTAGAACAAACCTGTGTGAGCAAAAAGAAACTGGTCAGAACCAGCAGGTGGGTCAGAGCTTCCCCTGCTTTCAGACTTTCTCCAAACCCCACACTTGCTATGAATGCTCAGCCTCCACAAGGTCCTTGCCCTCGATTTCTGGTTACCTGAGAAGTAGCCTCCACAGCAAAGGATGTTGCTCCGGATGTGCCCAAGTCCAGTGTAGCTCTGTTCCAAATCTTACCCTAGCACCATCCTCCCCTGCTAACCCCAGTGCAAACTCCTCATCCACATCCCAGTTTTTCCTTGATCAGGACAACACCCGTTAGATCCGTGAAAGACACGTCTGCTGTTTCTTAAGTTCACTGCCTAAAAAGGGAGAAACGCAAAATAAAAGATGGGGAGGTGGGCATGGGGGCCAAGGGGAGAGGAAATGCCTCTTCTGAGGAAGGTATATTCTTATGTAACAGTCTTCAAAGGTTCCTCAAGTAGAGTTTGCAGCATTGAGTTTCCTAAGACAGGAGATGGGTTTCTTTGTGTCACAGATTCTGAGACGACAAACAAAGAGAAAGTGGGAAAAATGAATCCCAAAGGACAGGAGGTGGCTGAGGCTCTTCAGCATGGCGCTGGTTCTGCATTCACAGCTCAGCACCTCAACGCCTGCTGATGTGTCCGCTGTTTGCAATACAGTAGAGCAATATGCTGGTAAAAACTGATCCAATCCCAAAAAATAATATTAATAATAATAATAATAATAATTATAATAATAATAAAAAGTCAAGGTAAAATAGCAGCTGCATTTTATGTGTTTGTTGGTTTTATGGGATTTCCAAAACAAAACACAACTTTTTCTTTCCTTTTTTCTTCAGATCCACTGAGTCTGGAGAGACACTCATGTTCCAGGCTTAGATGCTGGACTCTTTTGGGGGGAGGTCCACATTGGTGACAGAGGTCACCAGTGAAACAAGACAGTCCGAGGTAGTGCCGTTGACCGACCTCCGGATCAGGGACACCCGCTCCTCCACACAGCCTGCAGACAGGCGAGCCTCTGCATCATGGTCCCAGCACTCCTCGATGGTCACACAGAGCTGGGCCAAGCCCTGCACACCAGTGAGGGAAAGGGAAAAGACAACCTTGTTAGGGCCTCTGGGTAATGACAAGCATGTGGAACAGCAAACTTGATGACAGTCCCAAGGATTAAGCAGAGCCTACCAGCCCAACCACAGAAACAGGTCGAGTAGCAGAGGCCTAGTGGAAACTGCAGCAATCAGATTGCCTGCCCTCCTAAAAGTCACCACCCTGAGCCAGCTGGCTTCCTTACTGCCCCAGGAAAGTTTCATTCCACCTCAACATAGGAAGGGAAGGGATCTGGGTCCCTCCTTCAGGAGATACAGCTACTTGCCTTGGAGCAGTGGTATTCAAATCAAATTTTATGCAAAGATCAAATACAAAAGCCCAAGTCTAGCATATCGGTTACAAGTAGGGACCAAGAAGAGGGTATCATCCTACCTTATTCTCCATAACCCCTGGAACACCTCTATAGGATCCAGGGAATGGGACAAGCTGCTTCTTTTTCCCACTCCCCTTTGACCTCAGGCTCCTGCTATTGCCCTGTAGAGTCCCCTGTACCCAGGCCTCTTACTGGGTGCTTCAGCCAGTGATCCTTAATGGTGGGTCGCATCTTCTTGTGCACAACCACCTCCTGCAGCTCTTCCAGTGAAGGATGCTGGCCAATCTCCTCCTCAAAAGGCAGCATATACTCATCAACAGGTCCTGGGGAAAGAGAGAACCTGGCTGGATGACCTAGAGGCCCCTTAGCTCCCAACCCAGGATGTCCAGGGTTGCTGTCCCAACTCACCATCTGCAGCCCTGCAGCGAGACACAAGCTCCCACAGCACCAGCCCCATGGCATACATGTCAATGCGCAGGAAGGCATCTCGCTGGAAGTTGATGGCTCCCTCAAGCACCTCAGGGGCCATGTACCGTCTTGTGCCCACCTGCATGAGGACAGAAGTGGACAGGCTCTCTAGAGACTAAGCGTACACAAATGCATACTCAGCCAGGGCACAGGAGCTACAGCCTGTGTGCAACAGAGTGGGCCGTGGATTTCACAGCAGGATATCAAAGATGGCAAGCCCTGACTCATCACATTCACAGCAGTTATGAACTATACCTTCTGGTGGTTTTAAAAAAACATGTTGGAGACGGCAGTGATCTAAAATAGAATCACTTTCAAATTCCTACAGCAAGACCATAAGCCATTATATCCATGATGTGTATTTTCTGAGGTTTAGAACAAAAACAAAGTGAGAGGAGAACACTTAATATCCACCGTGATTGCTTTAGGATGGTTTTCTAGGTTTAATTTTTAGTTACTTTTTCTAGGTTCTTGGCTTAGACCCTTAATACTTTTTGTTTAATAATTATAAACTGAAAGAGAAAGAGACTGAGACTACAAGGACAAGTAGCCAAAACCTGCATGGGAAATCTAGGCTTCTCAGCTGACTGGCCTGAGGAAGCTTCACCAGCCTCTAGATCTTGGCTTCCCCACTGGTAACAGAAGAGCCCTGTTCCCTGAGTTCTCAGACAGCTCCAAAGTCATACAGTGACCTCACCAGCTGAGTCCCAGAGCATCCACGGTGGTCAGTCCCCAACTTCCCCTGCCCAGGTTCATTACCTGCCCATGGGTGTCCCCTGGAGGTTTCCCTGGCTCAAACCGAACAGCCAGGCCAAAGTCAGCCAGGACAGCCGTGAGGTCACTCTTCAGCAATACATTCTTGCTTTTAAAATCCCTGTAGAGACAAGTGGTCCTCGATGAAGTAAAATATCATGATCCAACTCCCACCTTGGCTCTCAAGATACAAGAGTCCATGCCCCACAGTCCCCAGACCAGACTATCCCACCCTATCAGGGGTGCAGGGTCTGTGCCACAGTGCAGAGGTAAGGCAGCTTCAGGAGCCCCCACAGATGTGGGAATCCCTCACTGCCTTCAATGAAGACTTCCGTCAAGGTTGGCAAAGAAATTCCTACCCCAATAGATGGTCAGACCTTGTCCCAGCCCCCACAGTATCAAAGGCCAGCCCACACATCCTCAGAGGAGTTGAGAAGCAGGTACACTGGCCTGGTATGCAAGTTTTCAGGGAAGAAATATTTGGAGTGTGAGTGAGAACAGGAATTTAAAGTTAGCTTGCCAAAGCTCCTGCACAGGCCACACAGGCAGAGTGGAGCTGGGCACCGGTGCACGCAGTCTCTCCACTCCTACAGAGGACTACTTTGGATTTTATTTTCCCCAGTACCTGCCTCAACTTTGCTGTGAGGGTTAAACTGAATGCGCAGTAGACAAAAATGCTTCAGGCCACCCCTGGCACACTTACTATGCATTAAATTCAACAATATACAAGAGTCAACACATGCAAGTCACACAGTCAACCTTCTATGTCATTACTATTAATACCATTAGGGGCCCTTCAGCTTAGACACCTGGAATTTGCATCTCATTCCCTCCCTTACAATCAATGAGCCAGACTAACCAGCTACGGGACCTTGGCTAAGTCACTCAACCTCTCTGCACTACTGCTCCTTCACCTCTAATTGGAGCTCAGGAACAGTTTCTACCTCACAAGATGGTAACCGAGAGGCCAATGGGTTAGTGTTTCATAAGCATTTAGGGCACTGCCTGCTACTCAATAAAGCTCAATGACAAAAAGTTAACAAGTAGTTATTAAAATGTAGTTCAAGAACCCCTGAAGGTTCCTAACATAACTTCAGGAGATCTGCAAAGTCAAAAAAAATTGTAATCTAGCCATTTGGGGATGGAGCAGTGGCTCAGTGGTAGAGCACTTATCTGGCATGAGAACCAGGTTTGATTCCCAGCACCACATACACAACTAAGTGGAAGAAAAACAAAAACCAAGTGAAAAAATAAAATTGACTTTTACTCTCTCTCTCTCTCTCACTCTTTAAAAAAGAATTTAGCATTTGCCTTTTTTAAGTTCTTCCTCTCAGGAGTACAGAGAAGAGTTCTCCAGGGGCTATATGACAGATGATACCCTCACTCTGACAGATAACAGTGTGTGCGTGTGTTCTACTCTAGGAGATATCAACAGACATAATCCACATATACAAAACTTCCCTTTTAAGAGTTGAAGGGGGTGGCTCAGTGGTTACAGCATGCACAAGTACAGGGTTCAAACCCCAGAACTCATGTACACAACTAAGTGTCAGAGCAACGAAAGCCATGTGAAAACTCAATAAAAATTTGATTCTCTCTTTCTCTCTCTCTCCTTCTCTCTTTAAAAAAAAAAAGATTCTAAAAAAAAAAAA
>PVKS010014252.1:0-32112 GCA_004027875.1 Aplodontia rufa | reverse complement strand
TAGGTTCAATCCCTGGTTAAAAAAAAAAAAAAAAAAAAAAATTAAACCACAAAGTCCGAGAACTGCTGAGCCAATTCTTCAAATAAGGGTCAGCACTTCCTCATGCGGCCATTAGAGGGCATCAGAAACCCAGCTTAGAAGGCCATGCCATCCACACAGGTGAAGGCCAAGTTCTGTGCCCAGTTCCTTTTAACACACCACAGGCAGACTGAGCATGTTTAGGAAGTTGAGACCCCCCACACACACTCTGCTCTCACCCACCAACCCTCTCCAGTTCCAGGCCAAGCACAGGGAGAGCACATGCTAACCCAGGTACCTGTGGGCAATAGACGGCTTATGGCCCTCGCCACGGCACCAGGGCACATCCTCGTGCAGGTACGAAAGGCCTCGTGACATCGTCTCTGCCACGTGACACAGTTCGTTCCACGTGATGATGTTCCCCTTGAGGTAATCCGTGAGGGAGCCCTAAGAGAAGGTAGCACGAAACTTGGACACAGGCTCTAGGTACAGGACAAGACCCGCCCCAACCCAACCCAAACCAAACCAACCCAGCCCTAGCAGGGCTGTCTCAGTGAGCCCTAGTTGGGCTCCTCTCCTAGGAAGCTATATTGAACAGGAAAGGCAAATGAGGCCAGGGTGGAAGGTCAGGGGGTAATCATGAAGTCACTACTCTTACCCTAAGAAGTTACCTCAGGGTTAGAGGCTCTTGTAGGAACAGCTAGGTCCACACCAATGGCTGGCATCACCTCATGGGAACCTTTCCATCTCAATATGGAGTCCAAATGATTGCATGGCTCACCTTGTCATGGAAGGCCGTGATGAGCCACAACTCCACCTCAAGGTTGGAGCCTCGCTTCTCAGCAGCAATGAATTGCAGCAGGTTCTCATGCTTCATACCAGGTGTGCTGAAGATCTCCCGTTCACTCTGCCATGACTGCTTGTCCTGAGGCAGAAAGGCAGCTCAGTCCTGCTGTCACTACCTGGCCCCACAGCAGGACAGGCACCTTTACTCCATTCCCCACCCTAATTACCCTCTCAGACTCAGCATCTGCAAGGGCTAGGCCATGAGGACTGAGCCAGGTCACACATTATCAAGCAGCAGCAACCTCTAAGATCACTTATTGCCAGCACCATGATTTAAAAATGGGACAACTGGGGTCCAGAGATGGGAAGTGAGTTGCCTTGCAACAAGTGAAAGGCACAGCTGGTGTCTAGAGCTGCTAAGCAGATCATGGTATCAGCAACAAAAACCCAGATACCAGAGCAGATCAAGGTATGGCAGAGCCCTGCCCTAGTCCTTCAATGAAACTTCATTACTATATGCAATCCCCACCCACCCAAGAGTAACATATATGACCACTTCCACTATCCCTATTCCTCTTATCCTACCGGTGGTCCAGGGCTTGGACTGCCTTTACATAGAAGAGACTCCAGTTCAGGTTACAATGAGGAAAGATGACCTGGAACCTCCCAAACACTCACCTGGAGTGGGAAGATTTTGACAGCCACAAAGTCGTTCATGAGCTGGGCCTTCCAGACACAGCCAAAGCGGCCACGGGCCTTGATCTCCAACAGCTGCAGTGGCTTCAGACCCACCAGAGGGGATGGGGGTGGAGGCCCAGGGTCCTACCAGAGAGCAAGGGATTAATAAGTTCTGTCCTCATCTCACTTCCCCTCCCTTCCTCTGCCCCAAAACTACTCTCACCTCGTGGATGTCCACATGGCCATATGGGGGTTTACGATGCCGATACATCCAGAAGGCCAGCAGGACGATGAGGGAGAGGCCCCCAATGGGCAGCAGCGAGTAGGCCAGCACCGTGAGCAGGGTAGGGGCTGTCGGGGGTGGCTCGTACGTGACTGGGGAACACACGGAGCCCTATGTCACCGCCCACTCCCACACCTCCACAGGGCCCTGCAGCCATTCTCCACCCCAGCTCCAGAGCTAAGCACTCTAGGCCAAGGAGAGACCCAGGTCTTCTGGGTTAGGTGCCCTCTTCCCACTGGCCCCTCACCTTCTGGGCCCCCAGCCTCTGGCAAGTGAGTGAAGCGCTCGTTGCAGAAGTTGCCTTCACAGCAGCAGAAGTACACCTGTGGGTTCTCCTCGGTGGCCACACACTCCTGCCTGAAGGCAGAGAGTTTTCCTTACACGGTAGAAGTTGGAAGACTATCCCAGGCCTGCCCAGCCAAAGCCCTCCCAGCAGACAGAGCATCTCATGGGCAAGACAGTGTTAACTCACCTACCCTCATGTATGACCCAAAGCTGGGGAGAGACAGCTTTCAAAGTCAACATACTCTGAAACCCCTCCTCAAAGCCAGGGCAGGGCAAACACAGTTGCAGAAAAGCTTGGGACCCCACATAACACCTCAAGAGCCCCTTTCCTGCTCAGTCATCCTGAGAGCTATAGGGCTCAGTGGGCAGTTCAAGTATGCAGGCTTCAGCAGAGGGAGGACAAGCCTTACAGTACCTGTCGTAGCAGTTGAAATCGTCTAGCCAGCAGCCCTTCTTGACAAGCTCGATGGTACCTGAGCTGTTGCGCCAGGAGGCGTAGCAGTGCAACCGCTTGTCCTGCTCACCCTCACAGCGCTCCAAGCCACTCTGGTTGGTACGCTCCAACTCCCAGTTGGCGTTGTAGTAGATGCACTCCCGTGTCTCAGCCTCCCCGCGCCCTGAACCTGTGTCCCCAGAGAGAAGAGACTGAGCATGCCCCCAGGGACTATTATCCCAAACCCCTCAACTGGACTCCATGCTAACCTCTCTGTCTGATATCTCAGCTTACTCTATGCCAGCCTGCACCAGCCCCTGCTCATTTTCCCCACTACAGATGCCCTAGGCCCAAGCAATGGGGAAAGGAAGGAAGCCTAATGCCACTTAAGGATGGACAAGAGCCAGAGAGGCAAAAAAAAAAGCACTGTCAGTGTCTGAGGCTGGGTGGTAGCGGGCTGCTTGCCTGCAGTAGCAGGATTAACGAAGGAACCCTCAAAAGCACGATTGCAAAATCACTCTAAGTGCAGGGGTAGGGCTATAATGTTTAATAAAAACATACATTCTCAGGCACAAACCAGAGCTACCTAATGGGAATGGGGGCGGGATCTCTAATTTTAACCTCCCTGTTTGTCTCAGGAGATTTTTTGGGGTAGGAGCACCTGGGATTGAACCCAGGGGCGCTTAATCACTAAGCCACATGCCTAGTCCTTTTTTATTTTGAGACAGGGTCTCACTGAGTTGCTAAGGGCCTTGCTAAATTGCTGAGGCTAATTTTGAATTTGTAATACTGCTTCAGCCTCCTGAGTCGCTGGGATTACAGGCAAGAACCACAGTGCCCAACTGTCTCAAGAGATTCTGACACAGACCTCTGGGACTACATCTGGAGGAACTACAAGGAGGGGTGGCTTTCTGCTGCCCTGTCTACCTTTTCCTTGGTCACCACAGCACCCTAGGGAGATTGTGCTAGTATGCTCTCCACAAGAGAACAGGATTCTTCAATGTCCTGTGCACCCAGCATCTATGCCTGGTGCTGCAGAATGTCTGAAGAATCAGGCCCTCACAGGTAAGGTTCCCAGAGTCACCACCAGGGATATGTGCCTCAAGCAAGAGGGCTGGCTAGTAGCTAAGTGGAAAACTCAGATCGAAATCTCCCAGCTGGATTTGGCCCCTGTGAATGAGGCATACCCCATCCACTCCTAAACCCTGTTCTATCCCCTGAAGAAATGCCACCCACATGGTTGACTATTTCAACCTCTAACTGCCCCAACACTTTTCTTTAAACACGGCCTCAAACATTCACCAAATCCATCTTCTTTACCACCCCCATAACAAAAATGCCCAGTCCCAGCCTGGTCCCCATTATCCCCATGAACTCCATTGCTCTGGGATGGAAAAGGGTACGTAGATTCCAGGTTTTCTCTGGGAGTGCCCAGCTATGGCACCTTCACAGGGAATCCATACGAAAGGCACAGTGGCATGCACAACTTCACTGACAGAACTCCATGCAAGCAAACCAGCAGCAAGCACTTACCTAGTCTCTCTATACTCCTTGGGCCTACTGTGGGGCAATGGCCTATCACCACCCATGGCTGGGCTCCCCCAACCCCCTCCATAACTATGCCCAAGAAAGAGGAGGAGGGGCCAGAGTCAATCCCAAAACCAACCAGCCAGTCCACCAGTAAGTAGCCCGACTTCACTGGCCGCAGGAAAGGCAGGTAAGAAGTGAGCCCACCTGACCCTAGGGAAGGCAGTACCCTAGTTCTAGCATAGCCCATAGCTTGATTTCCCAGTGCCCACCCAGACAAAAGGATGTGGCCTGCCTGTCCAGTGAGAGGAGCCCCTTTACCAAAGGAGCTCATTCTCTCTGGTCAGACTCACACTTTCCCTACCCCCTGCAGTGGCAATAGGTCCTCCCTGGTGCACCTGGCCAGGGCCAAGCAGCAAATTTCAAGTCTCCAAGTAGGACTCATGAGTTCAAAATGTCATTCAATCAGAATAATGATATCTAACCACAGTACTGGCCATCCAAGGACATGTGGCCTCGATCATGACACTTACAAAAGGAAAAGCATGGCCTTGGGACAAGTCAGGCAGCTGAGACTCACGATGGCCCTCAAAAGAGCCTCAGGGTCTACGGGGATGAGGGGGTAGGATAGGCTCATGCAGGGGTGCACAATGACTCTCCCAAGTCAGAACCTTCCTCAAGCACAGGACTTAACGGTTTAGGAAGAGAAGCTGAGGGGACCAGGTGCAGGCAGGAAAACAAAGACTAAGCAAATTCGGGGACCCCTGCCACTCACAACAGCATCTAGTAGCTGCACTGTGGAAAGCCCCCAGTTCAGAGGGCACATGGCCTCCTCTCCCCAACCTGAAGCCCCACTGCATCCACAACAGAATTCTAGAGAAGACTTGAGACTTGTGGGAAAGCCCCCAAGTTGGGCTGCAGACTGAGGAACTGTGTACAGAGTTTTTCCTCTCTGCAGCCATACCATACGTCCAGGTTCTTGAATGTGCTGCACCTCTGGGCTTGGCACTCATTACCACCTCTTGCTGCAAGATGCTCCCCACTTCATCCTTAGGATTTTAGCCTTGGCCTCTCCCCTAAAACCAGGCAAACTCTATTTTCATTAGCCTTGTGCTTATTCTAGCACCTAATTTACTACCCTTGGGTAATCAACTGTTTTTATTTAAAGGACTATTTCAGACATCTGCAAAGTGTATGCTTAACATAACCAAAAATAATCCCCAAGAAACAACAGGATTAACAAAATGAACACTTGTATAAGAAATAAAACATTACAAACATGCTCAACAATTGCATTATAAATGCTGGCTTTCCCCATAAGACCGGAAAACTGACAAAGGCAGGGCCCGTGCCCATCCTGAGGGCTAGAACCAGCTCAACACATAGCTAGAAAGACAGAAGAGCATAGAATACCATGGTCTGTGCAAGACTTCAAAAGAAGCAGACAAGGAGGAGGATGGCTTCAGCATGCAGCCTTTTGTCAAACCTAGGGCTTCATGCATGCTAGGTAAGGAAGGATTCCACCACTAAGCTACATCCCTGGCCCAGCAGAGTTTCCATCTTCATTCTGTCAACAGGCAACAAGGTCCCTGTGCAAGGTTAAGAGTTCCAACAAGGGAGACCAACAAACAGAGTGCCCAGCTCTTGTCTCCAAGCCATTGTCGGGCAAGGAACACTCTTGGCCACTACCAGGGGCAGGACCCAAATGGAGAGGGCTGGGAGCTCCAAATCAAGACTCCAGGAACAACTCAAAGTCACCAGAGCCTGTTTTGACCAGATCCTCCCACAAGCAACTCAGCAAAACAATAGCTTTGAGCTGGTCAGACTTCAAATCCTGCTTTGACACTTCACAGATGTGTGCCCCTAGGCAAGTTTCTTAACCAGATACCCTGTGAGAGGGGTTAACAACACCATCTATTTCCTAGGGCTCTTTCAAGAAGTAAATGAGTGGGACTGGGGCGGTGGTTTCCACATTTGCCTCACAACGCACAGGTTCGTACCCCAGCACCACGTACACAGCATAGTGTCCGAGCAGCAAAAGCCACATGAAAAACTAAATAAAAATTGATTCTTTCTCTCTCTCCTTCTCACTGTCCCTCTCTAAGAAAAAGCGGGGGAGGGCTGGAGCGGTGTCTTGGCAGTTACAGCACTTACCCAGCATGCATGAGTACACGGGTTCAAACCCCAGCACCCACGTACACAACTAAGCGTCAGAGCAATGAAAGCCATGAGAAAAAACTCAATAAAAATTGATTCTCTCTCTTTCTCTCTTTAAAAAGAAAAAAAAAAGGAACTAAATGCACATCTGCATTTTAAGATGATGCATTAATATTAATACATCAGTCGTGTCCTTTCCTTCCCTGCTGCCTGCAACAATCCCTCACAACCCAACCTCCCCGGAGCCCCCAGCCCAAGTTATACCATGCCCAGGAGAGCTTTGCACTCAGAGCTGAAATGACATTCCATGCCCCTCCTACACCACACCTAGGCTTGGCTGCCAGCTAGAGACTCAAAGGCCTCCAAGCTTCCTCTCTACTACCTGGCTCGGTTTCTTCATACACTCAGCTATTTATAGCTTTTGGCAATATTCCAACCACACACCTCCGCCTTTTAATAGATGAAGGCCTCCTGCCCATACCCACAAGCCAGAGCGCTCATGCATGGGAAGCTCCTCAACCCCAGCCAACTATGGCCTCCTGACAGGAGACAAACCTGTCCTCTAAAGACAGGAGGGCTTGCAGTGCCCCCTCACACTTGTTGCCTCATAGTGCTGAAGGGAACATGCCCCCACCCCTGACCAGACACCACAACAAGGGGCTTGCGGCATCTCGGAACCACAGCCATCTCAACTTTGGCCTCCAAAGAAACCAGGTATACACGTCTAAGTGTCCCCAAGAGGCAGTCCCTATGCTCACTCCCTGGTGGCAAAAAAACAAATACACAAACCCAGGCTCTCCAAATGCTCTGTCCAGGCAAGGAAGGCAGACACCCACCTACCCACCCACCCCAACACACACACACACAAAGAGTACATGCAGGTTCTGCTCTGAACCAACATTCCAGGGGGGTTTGGACACTGGGAAGAACAGGGGGAAATGTCACCAGGGTCTTGCCTATGAGGGGCTCAAAGTGCAATAGGGAGGAGAAAGAGGAAATGGAGAAGGGATGGCTCAGAGCTGGAGTAACCATACCTCCCATGTGGTTCTCCCAGCTCTGGTTTGGGCTGTGCCAATCAACTAACATCTCTCAGAGGAACTGTGGGCCCCAGCACCCAGCAGGCCATTGAACTCATGGCTTCTGGAGTCCCCTTGCCAGCCACCCCTGACAGGGAGCAGGCACCCAGCCCCATCCATGTAGGCCCTGTAAGTGGTGACAAAGTGCTATATGTCAGTGCCACCCTCCCAGATGCTCCATGCATAAGATAAGAACAAATAAGGATGACTTGTGGGTTAATATTCCCTCCAGTGTCCAGCCTCCATAGCTGCCCAGCTCTAGGAGAGCAGCCTCCCCCACAGTCAGTGCCCCCAGGAAGAGGGCCCTAAGTTTGCTGAGCAAATGCTACCCTCCAGGTCCCTCTAGAAGAGCCAAGGAGGACCGTGAGACCTGAATGTTAGGGTTTCATAACTGCACATAGCAGCATCCTCACCACCTCCCCAGAACCACAGTCAGGGTAGCCAGGGAACTGGGACCCAGGAACCTAAAGGAAGGGAGAGGGAAGGTGAAGGCTGAAGAATGGAAGACATCGAGACACAGATACACCATACACAAGAGAACTGAACACAATCTTGATTAATTTGCATTATTTTCATTTTCTGCAGTGTTAGGTATTGAACTCAAGGCCTTGAGCATACTAGGCAAGCATTCTATCACTTGGCTACCACCCCAACCCTTGATAAATCTGTTTTATCCTTGTCCATACATTTGCAAACCATACAGATTGATACTCATCTGTCAACTGCATAGCTCATGTTACATCCCACTGTACTAAGCATTTTTCATATAATGTTTAATTCTCATGATAATCCAGTCATTATTTTACAGATAAGAAAAATGAGGCACAGGAGGTTAAGTAACTTCCCAAATCATTTATCAATGGCTTCAAATCCAAGCAGCCCATCTCTAGAGCACATGTCTTCATACACTGCACCCTCTCCAAAGTTCTGAAATGCAGGTACTTCCAGTGCCATGTAACAGTCCCTTGTGTGACCTTACTTTATCCACTCTCCTGCTGGACTCAGGATATTTACGTTTGTTGATATAAGCAACATTATTATGAGCCATTCTTGACATATTTTTCTTGGGTTCATGTGCGTGCATTTCTCCAGGATATATCCACATGGGCTGGAACAGCTGGGTCACAGGATCTGAGCACCTAAAATTGAGCTGTTAAAACTGTTCTCCAAAGGGATGTGCCAATTTATGCTCCCAACAGTCCCCACTGCACACCATCATCCACCCTGAATTTTGGTGATCTGGCAAAGTGTAAAATGTTAATGTGTTTTTTGTTTATTTGTTTTTTAAGAAAGAGGGACAGCAAGAGAGATATTTAGTTCCCCACGTGGCCTCCATTGCTTCGAGACTCTATTGTGTACATGGTGCTGGAGTTCAAACTCGCATACTTGTGCATGCCGGGCAAGCACCATAACCACCGGGCAAGCACCATAACCACCGAGCCACTGCTCCAGCCCATTAATGTGGTTTGGATCTACATTTCCCTGATTATTTGAGATACTGATCATATCATTCTGTGATTACTGACCTCTCCTGAGAAGTGCCTGTTCATATCCTTTCCCATTTTCCCATGAAGTTGCTTTTCCTTTAAATGGTAGAAAGTTTTGAATATTGCATTGCCCTATTCTATGATTCTGAAATTTCTATTCCATGAAAACTAGACCTTGTTCTGTCCAGTCTTGTAACTCCATGTTGTGGTTTGAATACATTCCCCTAAAATCAAAAGCTGTAAACTTAATTCCCAGTACAACAGTGCTGAGACAGGACCTTTAAGAAATGATTAGGTTTAAGGGCTGTCTTCACAAATGGACTACAGTCACAGAGTGGGTTAGTTGCTGTGGGAGTTATAAAAGGCCCCCACTCTTTCTCTCTCCCTGTGATCCCTTCCACCATGTTTAGACATAGCAGTAAGGCTTTTGCCAAGTACCAACACCATGCTGTTGGACTTCCCAACCTCTAGAATCGTGAAACAAATACACTTCCATAAGTTACCAGGAAGTTACCAAGTCCGTGATATTCTGTTATATCAGCAGAAAACAGACTAAGATATCCCTGCTTTCATGTTTTCCAACTGTGTCTAAAAAACCATTACAGATAGTTCCTTAAGATCTAATTTCTAATTCACTAATTCTCTCTTTCACTCTGTCTAATCTACTTAATTCTTCTACTTAATTTATGCATTCAACTATTCTAGTTTTCATTTCCATTAGTTTTCTTTTTTAAAAAGACAAAACTGGGGCTGGAGCCGTGGCTCAGCGGTTACGTCACTTGCCCAGCATGCGCGAAGACCCGAGTTCAAACCCCAGCACCACGTACACAACTGAGTGTTGTAGGCAACAAAGGCCACATGAAAAACTAAATAAAGTTATTTCTCTCTCTCCCTCTCTTTCTCTCACTGTCCCTCTTTCTAAAAAACAAACAAACAAAAAAAAGACAAAACTTGTGGTGGAATACAGCTCAGTGATAGAGGGTTCGCCTAGCATGCGCAAGGCACTGCGTTTGATTCCTAGCACTGCAAAAACAAAACACAAAACTTCCTGGTCTATGTGGTACTTTTGTTCTTTGTCATGTTTCTAATCCCTTCTTATAATTCCTTAATTTAATTTCTTGAAAGTCTATTTTTTTTTCTAAAGAAAGAGGGAACAGTGAAAGAGAGAGAAGCAATTTTTATTTAGTTTTTGATGTGACTTTTGTTCCTCTGAGAGACTCCACTGTGTACATGGTGGTGGGGTTTGAACTTGCATACTCACACATGCCAGGCAAGTGCAGTAACCGCTGAGCTACCGCTCTAGACCCTTGAAAATCTATTTCTAACATTTCTTATTTTTGATAATTTTCACTCATACTTTCCTCACATATTTTAGAATTTTGGATAATGAGCTTATGTTCAATGGAACCTGTTTTGTAGGAATATGCTAAGCCCAAGTTTGAGGGGGCAACTTTCCAGAGATGATTTTATATACACACACACACACACACACACACACACACATATACACACTTTTTTTTTTTTTATTATTCTGCCAAACTCTCAATTACCAATTTGGAACCACTTTAATTTCTCAGTTTAAAGTTTCCCAGAGAACAGAATGATACAAACTTCATCTCCAAGCTCATGTGAACACAGACCTATGGCTATAAAAACTCAGGGAAAACTACAGGTAATCTCACGTCTTCCCTTATCGATCTAGGACAAGAAAATTCAACAAAGGGACACTGCTTCTAGCTCACACTTACACTGAAGGTATAACACCATGGAAGTCCGAAGATGTGAAGGTTTCAGTCCCAACTCTAGATCTTATGTCCTGACCCTCACATATCTATTAAACCCACATCTCTAAATTACAGAGATGGACAAAGACTCAAGGAGTCAGCAATTTCAATTAGCTGAAGCTCTAATTCCCAGTACCTTTTTGCTTTTCTCTTATTCTTACACATGTAGCTATCTAGATGCATTTTAAAAGGATATTTTTTATACTTTTTCTAGCATTTCTATGTTTTGTATGAAGCTTTTCAGCTGATTTTTTCATTATAAATGCCAAGAATGAAAGTCCAGGAGCACCTTCCAAGATAACAGGAGGAACTCCATCTGTCTTCCAAAGCCCATCCTAGAAACAAGGAACCAAGCCAGGTCACCTCAACTCAATTCCAGATTGGACTTTGTAAACAAGTCCCTGGCACTATCCCCCCATAGAACAAGGTGTGGCCAGGGCCATTCTCGAAGTATATGACTTTCTCCATTTCCTGTCACTCCTGAAGAACACTGGAGAGACAGCTTCCAGGCAAAGGACAAGAATCATAAACAAACACTTCCTTTCACTCCCTCCTTTAATCCTACCAAAAGTACAGCAAAGAAAAAACGTTGAAGGCATAAACCCATGAGGACAATGACAACAGGAAGAAACTACAGAAATAAAATTTCAATGCTAGAAAGTACACAAACAAGTGGTAACTAACCACACTGATCTTAAAAGTTGGCTGTGGAGAAAGATGAGAAGCAACACCTAGATTTGTAACACCAGATGTCTCTGAAAGAATGGCGCAAAGATGAATCTAATGACAGAAGGATCAACCTGTAAGGAAAAATCAGATACTCGGGTCCAACCACCATTCAAGGCTGGGGGGGCTCCCACACCCCAGAAGTTTACTTTCTGAAGGTGGTAAAACAGCCTCTGCAGAGAAGAGCAGGCAAATTTGAGGGCACCACGTCACAATTTGAAATAGAAGAAATACAGAACATACCAAACACAGATACCCCGCCAGCTCTCTTCTCCCTGCAGCTTCCAGGATATTGGCAGCCTAGTCTAGACTCTTCAGATGAATCTGATTAGTTCCAAAAACAGCCCAATGGTCTCTAGACCATTGGCCAGCTTCACTCAAGGACTCAGAGCTTTCAATAGTACTCCAGACCATCTTTAAATATGAACAGCTCTATCAAAGCCATTTAGTGAACAACAGAGATAAAAATAGGTAGAAAAAAAAACAACTTGAAGAAAACAGACTATGCAGAGAAGAAAACTTCCAGAAGTATATTGTTGTCCTCAGAGAAAAGTGAATGCACCTGTACAATTTTAAACACACACACACACACACACACACACGTGACAGAAATGAAAATCAACAGGATTAGAAGACAATGTTGAAGAAATCTCACCAAAAAAGTAAAGTGAACATACAAAGATGGAAAACTGTAGAGGAAAAAAAAAAAATCAAGGTATTTTTGAGGCACAGTCTAGAAAGTCCAAAATCTAAATAAGAAGAGTTCAAGAAAAAGAAAATGGCCAGGTGCAATGTCACACACCTATAATCCCAGCTACTCAGGAAGCTGAGGAAGCAGGATCACAAGTTAAAGTCCAGCCTCAGCAACTTAGCTAGGCCCTGCCTAAGTCAAAATAAAAAATTTTAAAAGGATGCAGAAGTAACTCAGTGGTTTAATCCCCAGTACCAGGAGGAGTTGGAGAGAGGAAGAGGAGGAGGAAGAGGAAGAAGAGGAAATCAATGACTAGCACAGTGGATGAAAACAGGACCCCACCAAGGCTCACCATGTGAAATTTCACAACATAAAGACAAAAAAAGATTCTATAGTATCAAGAGAGAACCACTGCAGGGCACAGTGGCGCAAGCCTATTATCCCAGCAGCCTGAGGGACTGAGGCAAGAGGATTCCACGTTCAAAGCCAGCCTCAGCAACCCTTTGAGGTCCTAAGCAACTTAGTGAGACCCTGTCTCGAAACAAAAAAATAAAAAGGCTAAGGATATGGCTCAGTGGTTAAGTGACCCTGGGTTCAATCCATGGTGCCACCCCAACCCCCCCAAAAAGAGAGAACTATCACCTATATAAGGGATTATGAAACCAATTGACTTTGAACCCAGCAGATAATACTTGGAAGCTAGAATACAATGGAACAATGCTTCACAATTCAGAGGAGAAAACATTCCCTATTTACAAGCCCATACCTATAACTATCAGTGAAATGCAAAGGCAGAAAAGAGAAAAACATAGTCCAACACGATGGCAGGACTCTGGCGACCTGAGGCAGGAGAGTCACAATTCAAAGCCAGCCTCAGCAATTTAGAGAGGCCCTAAGCACTTTAGCCAGACCTTGTCTCAAAATAAAAAGGGCTGGAGAAGTGGCTCAGTAGTTAAGTGCCACTGGGTTCAATCTCCATTATAAAAGAAAGAAAGAAAAACAGATCATAAAAATTCTACCTCCTAATTCATCCTTTCTCAAAATGTACTAGAGGGTATGCACCATCAAAAGGAAGGAAGAAACACAGAGGAAAAACAGGAAATAAAAAGCTCAAAGATTCAAACACAGGAGATAAGTGGTGGGTTTCTTTGGAGTAAGAAGCAAGGAAGATACAGAGTTAACAGCTAGGCCAGGATGGGGGCCACAATATACAGGTACTCAGTTCAAATAACCCCTGAACTAAAAAGGAATTCAACAAGCTCCAGCAACCAAATTAGTCTCCAGGAACCAAACAAATATTTCAGTAGCTGCTGGCCAAAAAGGAATTCAGTCAGTATAATTACCTGCTAAACCAAAAATAAAGAATAAAATCAGGCTTTTGAAAAGGTCCCATAACAGAATCTGAAACCTCTACTACTATTGTTCACAAGATTCAGATACAAGCCAAGAATATATTTAAAAAAGGAATATGTATCCCATATTTAAGAGAAGACAAAATCGTTGGAGACTAGTCCTAAAAAATGCGAGCTGCTGGAATTAGCAATGAGGTAAGGGAGCCATCAGAAGTATTCTCAGTGACAGAGGAAAATGTGTTCTGATGAAATGCACTGATAGAATAACTCAGCAAAAAAAAGAACCAAATGGAAATTCTAAAAATGAAAATAAGATATCTGAAATTTAAAATTCACCTAGACAGAATGAAAAAAAATTTGATGGAAATAAATGTTCTATGTCAATAAGCTAGAGAAGATATAATTTTTTTAAGATATAATTATTTTATAACACAGAAACACCAAAATGAATAACTTCTTCCCCTCAGAAAGTCCCATCAGTTAGTACAACTTCCCAATAATGAAACAAGTTCTGGTACCTTTGAAATATCACTTCAAAGAGAACAGAAATGTTTTGACTTTTATTGGAAAGACTGTCCATTTCCCAACTTGTTTTTTCATCCTAAGTATCAATATAGACGGTTATCTATATTTCACAATTGTCTTACTTTAAGGCTTACTAACGATTAAACACTAATGGATTTCTCTACACCTATTGAGATAATCATATGGTTTGGCCTCCTTTGATATTAACATGGTGGATTAGATTGATTTTCAATTGTTGTAATATAATCCAAGGATTTTTACATATTTTGCATTCACTTAGGAACACCTAAAGATTTTTGTGTCGTGGTTCATTAGTTATCAGTTCTATTTATCTCATCTGTTCTGTATTCTCTTACCCCTCTTATACTACTTTTCCACTGAACAAAATCTCTATTATTCCAGCTTTACAACAATTTAACCCCATTTTTCACTCCATTCCCATATACAACACTATTGCCATGCACTTTGTTTTTGTATTTCAAATTCAATAACATTATTTTTTTCATATAATCAAGGCCTGAATATTTGCCATTTTCATTGCCTTCATTTCTCTCTACATCTCTGACCCTCTAGCTGGATCATTTTTCTTCTGCCTAAAGAATTACCTTCTTTTTTTTAATGTGGGTATTTGCATCCATGAGTATTTATTATTTATTTACTGGTGGTGCTAAGGATTGAAACTGGTGCCTCAAGCATGTTAGGCAAGAACTCTACAACTGAGCCACATCCCCAGCTGTGGCGGGCGGCACCCGGGGGCCACGCCAGGCAGGCAGCTTTAAGATGGCGGCTGGAGGCTGGCCGAACCAAGTCAGCTGACTTCTTGCTGTTCCTGGTTCTTGTGCTTGCAACATCTGACCACCTAGGGACAACCAATAAGAGCCGGCAGAGTTTTCTTCCTCATAGCAACAGCCTACGGATTGGTTCACTTTTACTATTTAAGCTGTTTGACTTCCTGAATAAAGAGAGATCTCCGCAAGCAACAAGAGTGTACATGTTGTTATTGCCCCTTCGCTGGTCCAACGTGGCACCCAGCCCAAAAAAAACTTTCTTAAAAAAAAAAAAAGGAAAAAATTACCCTCATTCTTGAAAGATAACTTCACTTGATATAATTTTAGGTTGACTCCATTTCTATTTCTTTCAAGGTTTAAAGCTACCATTCTATTGTGTTCCAACTTCCATTGTTTCAGTCGTGAAGTTAGCTGTCTGTACAACTATGCTCTTCTGATTATGTCTTTTCTTACTAGCTATTTTTAATATCCTTTTTCCATCTTGGGCTTTCAGAATTGTGACTATGATAGAAACAGGTGTGGAATGTTTTATTTATTATCTTACCTAGGATTGGCAGGACTTCTTTAATCTACAGCTTTGCTTTTCATTAGTTTTAGAAAGTTCTCGACTACTGTCTCATCTACCTCTTCCTTTTACTTTATGGCTATGAGCACGTGGATGTTAGGCCTTTTCACTTTGTCTTCTGTGTATCTTATCTCTTTCTCTGTACCATCCATCTCCATGGTTCAGTCTGTACATTTTCTTCTGATCTGCCATCCAATTCACTAATCCTCTCTTCAGGTGCACCTAAGATGATAGAACCACATACTGAATTCTTAATTTCTGTTATTATACACTTCAGTTCTACAACAGAGCTTTCCTCTGATTCCTTTTTACAGTTTTCAGCTCTGTGCTAAAATTCCCATTGGTTCACCTCCTTAACCACAGTGAGCAATGCTACTTTAAAATATATGATAATTCCAATTTGGAGTTCATCCAGGCCTGATTCAACTGTGATATTTCTGCTGGCTGTTTATTTTAAATCATCAGCCAGTCACCAAATTTGCAAAATTGTTTATAGAAATAAATATGAGGCCTAGGATGTAGAAAGGTTTTACATGTGCTTCTGCCTAGCATTAAAAATAACATTAACCCCAAAATATTTTAATCCAACTTTAGGGTTTATCTGGCTTTGAATCTATCTATCTCATCCCTAGGTCTTTGGAGTCCCAACCTAAAAGGAGGAATTAACTATTCCCACACTCTGCTTAGAACTTCATTTCCTGTCTTACTACTCCCACAAGGTTATCAAATACAATGCTCAGGCTCTCAATTGTCCCCATGAATGATTAAAAACAATCCCAAACCCTAAAGTCATCATCCTGGATTTTTGTTCTCATACAAATCCTGGCCTGATAAGTATATTGTCTTAGCTATACAAGGCCTTCAATCAGTGAAGTCTTTTAGTTTATCAGTTTTTCCAACTGTCTTCAGAAAGGGGGTTCTGATTATTAGAAGTAGTAGTTGCCATATCTACTTTTTACTTAGTTTCTAGACATTTTTTCAAGATCATAACCTGCTCAAAGGCAAGGGCATATCTACAAATACACAGAAACTGAATCTACCCACATACGTAAGATTACCCACAGAAAGTGTTAAAACAGAGGAAAAGCTCTCAGGCAAAGCGCCAAGAGAAAAAGTAACTACCATTCCAAAATGTAACTCAAGAGGTGAACAATTCACTTTCAACCAACTTCACTGTTTCCAGTTGTCATGGACTGAATAGTGTGCACTCAAAATCCACAGGGTGAAGTCCTAACCTCCAATAGGACTGTAATTAAAGGAAGTAATTAAGGTTAAATGAGGTCATAAAGGCAGGCCTCTAATTCAACAGGACTGTTATAAGAGAAAGAGACCTCGGAGTGTGCATAGAGGAAAAAGCCACGTAGACACAGCAAGAAGGTAAGCCATGGGGCTGGAGAGGTGGCTCAGTGGTTACAGAGCTTGCCTGGCAGGCATGAGAACCCAGGTTCGAACCCCAGCACCACATACACAACTGAGTGTCAAAGAAACAAAGGCCAGGTAAAAAACTAAATAAACTGATTCCTTCTTTCTCTTTCTCTCTATTTAAAAAAGAAGAAGGAGGAGGAGGAGGAGGAGGTAAGCCAAGAAGAAACCCCACCAGCACCTTAATCTTGGACTTTGAGCCTCCAAAAATGGAAGAAAATAAGTTTCTATTGTTTAAGCCATCTATGGTATTCTATTATGGCAAGCTGAGCAGACTAAGGTACAAACAGTACATATCACCTATATACCTATATACATCCATCATGACAGATGACTGTACAGGGAACAAGTCATACAGTCAGCGAGGAACAGAAATTCACCTCAGCCCTTCCTGTCATGAGAAATACCACCTACTATTATCATTATCACATGTGAAATCAAAATCTTATCATGCCAAGATCATGCCAAATGCATTACACTCACTGTTAGTGCTCTTGGACCATCTTCAACAAGTGTTGTAGTTCCTCTCAAAGGTAGAGGCAGTCAGGAGCATGGTAAGTGATCACACAAAGAGGCACATATGCATGCCTAACCCAAACCCAGATCAGCACATCCTGGCTAGACCACTGTTCTATCCCTTATCAGCACAGTAACGGAGACACTCAGAAGAGGAAGCAACCTCTCAGATTCTCCTCAGACATTAAGCCAATGGAAATGAGCCCTGTATTGTCTGGACAACTTTAGGACACAGGGCTACTTCAACCTCTAGAGGCAAGCATTATAGCAGGATGCGGGATAAGAGTCAGAAGGTTGGTCACTGATTGCCACGGAGAGTAAACTGCCATCTTACCTAGCTTCTGTACCTACTGCCATCACCCGAGTTGCCTCAAATAATAACAACGGTGGCAGTAATAATAATAATAGGGCCCTTTTCAGTATCTATTAAAATGTAATATACACACCTATGACCCAGAAGTTATTATTATCATCTATCTTTAAGAAATAATCTGCAGGGTCTGGAGCGGTGGCTCCGTGGTTATGGTGTTTGCCTGTCATGCGCAAGTACACGAGGAGTTGGAACCCCAGCACCATGTACACAACAGTGTCCAAGAAATGAAAGTGAAAGTCACAAGAAAAACTAAATAAAAACTGCTTCTCTCTCTCACTGTCGCCTCTTTCTAAAAAAAAAAGAGAGAGAAAGAAAAAAGAAACAATCTACATAAATGACATGCAATCAGTGTTCATCAATAGGAAGCTGGAGTGAGTCTATATTTAAATTTTAGAATTTTACACAGCTATTAAAAAGATCAAAGTATATCTACATGTATTAGAAAGGTTGACAACACGGATCTGGGTTTTAAAAGATATGACATGTAACAACTAGGTAAAAGTCAAAGAAATGGTGACCAAAAGATGAGCACAAAATAGTTCATATGTGTCTGTCCGTTCATATAAAGTATAAAAACAGGCAAAACTAATTTATGCTGGTGGAATTCAAGAAAATAAGCACCCTCATGGGATGGAGGTAGCGACTGGAATGGAACATGGGCGGGCATGAGGGCTGGGATGTCTCAGTGGTACAGCATGTGCTTAGCGTGTAGGAGGCCCTGGTCCTCCCCAGCACCAAAGCGGTTTGGATTCTTGATCTGAATGCTGATCATACAGGTGTATTAAGCCTGTGAAAATTCATTAAGCAGTAATCTATGATCACACCATTCTTTTTTGCTCGTTTCTGGTGCTGGGAATTGAACCCAGGGCCTTGTACTTGTTAAGCATGTGTTCTATCACTGAGCCACATCCCCAGTCATAATTCCACTATTCTACAATAATTAAATGCCTGAAAAGAACATTTAATACCTTTTTAGATTAAAAGAGAAAGCAAAACAAAACAAAAACCCTCTCTATTTCTCTAAGTACTTCCTATAGATACATAGGTAAAAATGTCTGGAAGAATATATAACCCCCTTGAAAGGTTTAGGGTTGGAGGGAGACTCAGCTCGGGGACATAGTAAAGGAAACCTGGTTTTAATTTTAATAGATAAATTTCTGCAACTGAGTATATGTGTATTATCTACACAACTAAAAAATAATAAAATTTAAAATGGGAAAAGAAATTAGGGTCACTGTGAGTTCTGCTCTCCCAACCATACACCAGAGTAGCTAACCAGGAGACCACTGAGTGAGGGGCGGTTTGGGTCCAAGTTTTCTGGGGGTAAGGGAAACAGGATCCTACTCCCTAACCCTTCTTCTACTTCCATATTGTCCTGAAGAACCCAATCTCTGGCCCCTAGAGGGATCAGGAGGGGACAGCAGATGAGAAAATTAGACTCCACCTCTTAAACCCTCTGTCCCTCTAGTTTCTAAGCCACACAGCAGAAGAACCTTAATCTTTATGTCCTTCATGCAAAGAAGCTGAACCTTTCATGAGGCCTAGGCCACAGGGCTCCTCCCCTTGAACTCCACTTCAAACTTAGCTGAGAAGGAAATTTTCAGAAGGTACATTGAATAAAGATTTCTGAACCGATGCCTGCCAGCCCAAATTTCTGAGAGTTCATGCATACTTTCTGAATCAATGCACAGATAATAGTTATGTTGAGGGTAGAGGGGGAAGAGGTTGTCATTAAAAAGCATTGTCCTCATACATGAGAACACTATGCACCACTGCACAGCTGGAAGGAAACACGTTCTGGCATCAACACTCAAGAGTCAGCTTCCAAGCAGCCTCCTCTTTTAATTGGTTCAGGTCAGGGAGGCAAACAAGGATCCCTCCCTCTCCCCAGATGGACAGACAACAGCTGGTCTGATCACATATTCTAAAATGTTCAGCCACAAACCCAGGGAAGCAGCCTCCCCTATCCTCCAGCCAAGGGCTTGGGTTACCAACCAGACCTCCTTTTCCTTCCTCAGAACTAATTTTAGCTTCCCTGGTTGTCAGAGTGGAACTGAAATAGTCTTCGGAGGAACACATTTGCAAACAGGAGCATAAGCTTGCCTCACAAAACACCTCAGCTCCAGCCCAGAAACTGGCCAAGAAGGAGAAGCCCCACTAACAAGCAGCACAGGCCCCTCTAGACAACATTCCCCAGGGCAAGATCCACAAATCTACCCAGTGGGGCCAGCTTGTTTTCCAACACTGGCTTTCACCGATCACGTGTCGACGAATGAAAACACCTAGCTGGAGCTACCAGTCCCCAAGAGGATGTGAAAAAGGCATACGTATATATACAGCCAAAATGGGGTAACCAGAGCAAAGTATGGGGCTGTCCAGAGGCAGAAAGCCATTACTGGTCCTGAGCCAGAAGGAGGCACAGCTGACCCCCAAACAATACCAGCATGTGTGATCCACTGATTTCCAGTACCTACCACTGTCTTAGGAAGAGATTCCACTGACAACCTCCAAAAACAAAGACCCAAAAGAGACAGCAGCATCTCCTTACCCAGCAACCTGGTACCCAGGGGCAGTCCCACAGGACCACAAGGAGCAGACACCTCCGGGGCTGGGACAGACCTGGGAGTCTGGTGGAGAACGAGAGACAAAAAAGGAAAAGGAAGCCCAGAAAAGGGGTGAGTGTTCTGGGGGGGGGGGGGGGGATGGCAATGGAATGGGAGGGAAGGGAAAGAAGATAAAGAATTCTAGGAAAGCAACAAAGTCTCCTTGGGAAAGAGTTCAAAAGAGATGACACTGAAGTCTCCACCCGGCACATGCTACACCCGGCAGTGTGTGGAGAGCTTGGAAACCCAGGCTTGTAACAATGTTTCCTCCCACCCTAAGATTCAGTTTGAAATCAGCTCCCAATGCAGCAAGCTGTGTCTTGCTGAGTTTATAAGTCAGAAAGGAGTTCCCCTAAAGCCCCTTTCCATCAGAGCCAGAGGAGGGCAGGGGAGAAATGGAAAGTAAATGGGGGCGGGCAGCCACAGGGGCTTGCCCACCTGCCAAGCCCAACACACAGGCCTCCTCAGAGATCAACCATGTCCATCAGGGCCTCCAGCACTGGCACCTGTCACAGGCAGTGCTGTCCACCACACCTCCCCAGGTTCAGAGGAGGAAGTCTGATCCTGCCCTCAGATTCCATCTGGCCACCACACCCTGAGGAGAGGGGAGAGACTTGCACCCATACCTTTGGGGAGTGGCTGCCCCCCTGCCCTGGTGTCCCCGGCCTGGGAGCTCCAGGCCCACAGCCACTGTGGCTCCTCAGAGCGCCACCCAGCAGGCCCACTCGGGGAAAAGGGCATGCCTGCGTCCTGCTACAACCCCAGTGCACCTCTTGGCAGACAGGGTCAGCCTCGGCTTGTGGGGCTCCCAGGTGAGCAGAGAGGGGGTGCCAGGCAGGAGGAGAAGCCCCACCAACAGGCAGTTCCTGACATTCTGCGCGTGCGGGAGGGAGAGGCATCCGTGCCAGCCACAAGTCGATGGCCAGAGCCAGAGCGGGTAGGCGGGTGCAGGCAGGCAAGCTGCCTGGCCACCCACAACGGCCGCCTCCCTGAAACCCGAACCACTTCTGGGAAAACTCAAGGACGCCAGGATTCTCCTTGGTGGCAAGCAGTATGTACACCCAATCCACTAATTCTGAACCAAACTCTCACACTGCACAGATTTATCAAAGAAGGTTATCTCTTTGGTTGAGGAGAATCCAACCTCCAACCCTGCCTAAATCCTAGGGAAGATGGAGGGAGATGCAACCATTAGCCCCACCTCCCACAACTGTGTGCCTCATTAAAAAGAGAACATTCTAAACCACTAATTCTCAACCTGAAAATGATTTTGCCCTCATCTCCCCCAAAGACACTTAGCAGTATCTACAATCATTTTTTGGTTTTCACAATTAGAACTGAGCTACTAGAATTAGTAGGCAGAGGCCAGGGATGTTGCTAAACATCCACAGTGTAGAGAACAGCACCCCCACCAACACCCTGTACATACACAACAAAGAATCATGTTTGGAATGTCAGTAGTGTCTAAGGTTGAGAAACCCTGTTTGAAAAAGAGGTCTAGGGGCTAGAGCGTTGGCTCAGCGGTTTCAGTGCTTGCCTGGCAAGCATGAGGACCCGGGTTCAAACCCCAGCACCACGTACACAACTGAGTGTTGGAGCAACTAAGGCCATGTGAAAAACTAAATAAAGTTATTTCTCTCTTTCTCTCTCTCACTGTCCCTCTCTCTTAAAAAAAAAAAAAAGAAAAAAGAAAAAGAGGTCTATGCAGCCAGGACCCTGCCTTGGGGCTCTCTAGCCAGTCATTCTCAAAGGTATGAACCAGACCTGCTTGTACCCCTAGACTTTTGAGATCCCTGTCCATGATGACACATCATCAATACCAACAAGTAGATCTAAACTCCTGACTCAATGCCCCCTTTATTCCCCACTGGCACTACTCTGAGCTCCCAATTAGGGGCTAAATGCACAGGCAATGACAGGGTGCTTCCTGGTAGGGGAGGAAGAGACCAGGGATAGAACCTGAACAATGGGCAATCACAAGAGGCATAAAGTAAAGGAGATGTCTAGTGGCCAGAACAGGGCAAGTAGAGGTAGCAAGGCAGGAACAGGTTCAAAGGACACCCACATCCAAGGACCATTTCCCAGGATAGTTATGTGCAGTGCACCAGAACTTTAAGAAGCCCACTTTAAGAAGCCCAAATAAAGTGCGATACGGCGTATGCACATGTAATGTGCATAGGTACACAGAGGTACACATGCACACATACAGGTATTTTCCTGGGAGAAGAGCAACAGTTTTCATTAGATTAGATTCTCAGAAGGGCCTGTGACATAAAAAAAGACCATAGTATAGGACTGGGCTCCCTGCAAAGGAAGTTCCTTAGGTAAAGTGCCAGGGCTGGTCCAGGAACATCAATTGGAGACCATGGGGTTCCAGGTCTTATATTTTCACCCAGCTGCAGGACCTAAGAGAACAGGCAAGTGTCTCACATCATCTAAGGGCCTCTAAAAAGCTGGGGAGTTCAGACTCCTCCCCGAGAAAACGCAGACAGTCTGGAGTGCCCAGCAGGTAGAACAATAGGTAGTAGAGGGCACCCCTCCCAGGGAAGAGGGCCCACAGCCCACGGTTCTGCCGCCCACACACTTGTCCATTACTACACTGGACCAGAGAACTGAAGATCACTTCCCTCACTTACCCTCCCCCAAGAAAATGGATAAGAAACACTTTTGTGTCAGAAAGTAGATAGCCAATAAAAGTAGTCAGGACCTGATGGAACCCTCCCCAGCAAATGGTTCCTGACACTCTACTCAGGACAGTGCTCCACTCCACCCCACAGACCCTCTGATTAGAACTCCACGTACAGAGAAAGACATCAGGAACTCTTGTAGGATGGAGAATCTTGGATGCCCATTGCAATGAAAGAGTCAAATGGCTTGTATAATGGGTCAGGTACAGATCACAAAAGACAGCACTGAACTCTGATTACAGGGTAAATTCTGCCTTTCCTTCTAGGCCTGTGCTGTCCAATATGATAGCCGCTAGCCAAATAAGATTACAAAGTAGTTGAAATTTGGAAAGTCGGAATTGTGATGCACACTAAAGGCAGTTTTTAAAAAAAAATCTTACAAGTGATTAAATGGGAGCTAGAGCGGTGAAGCAGTGGCTCATCGGTTACAGCATTTGCCTCACATGCACCAGTACACGAGTTCAAACCCCAGCACCACATACACAACAAAGTGTCAGAAGAATGAAAGTCACATGAAAAACTAAATAAAAATTGCTTCTCCTTCTTCTCTCTCTCCTCTCTCTCTGTCCCTCTCTCTCTCTTAAAAAAAAAAAGTGATTAAATGAGGGACTGGAATGGTGGCTCGGTGGTTATGGTGCTTGCCTGGCACACACAACCATGTAGGTTCAAACCCCAGCACCACATACACAATGATGTGTTGCAGCAACATAGGCCACATGAAAAACTAAATAAAACTGGTTCTCTCTTTCTCTCTCTCACTGTCCCTCTCTCTTTAAAAAAAAAAAAAAAGTGAATAAATGGAGGCTGGAGTGGTGGCTCAGCAGTTACAGCATTTGCCTGGCATAACTGAAGACATGAGTTCAAACTCCAGCACCACGTACACAACCAAATGTCGATGCAACAAAAGCCACATGAAAACTGATTCTCTCTCTATCTCCTGCTGTCCCTCTCTCTTTAAAAAAGAAAAAATATAAAGAAAAAGTGATTAAAAGTTGAAATGACTATTCTATATATTAAATGTAATATTAAGGAGCTGGAGAGGTGGCTCAGCAGTTATGGTGCTTGCCTGATATGTGCAAGGATGTCGGTTCAAACCCCAGCACCAAGTGGTTCAAACCCAGCACCAAGTACACAATGACGTGTCCGAGCAATGAAAACCACATGAAAAACTAAATAAAATTGATTTTTTCTCTCACTGCCCTTCTCTCTTATAAAAAAAAAAAAGTAATATTAAAGTTAATTCTTCCTCATTATGAAAAAGAATGTTTGTGTCCCCTCCTTCCAAATTCATATGTTGAAGCACTAACCCCCAATGTAATGCTATTTAGGCCTTCGGGAGGAGTTAAGGTTAGATTAGACCATGAGGGTCTGGCCCTTACAATGGGATTAGTATCCTTTTAAGAAAAGGAAGCAATCTCTTTCCCTTTCCCTATCTTTCTGTCCTACGAGAAAGCAGTGAGGAGGTAGCTGTCTGTAAGCATGGAAGAATTTTCACCAAAACCTGACCATGCCAGCCCACTGGTCTGACTTCCAGCCTCCAGAATCACAAGAAAATAAGCTACTGCTGTATAAGCCACCCAGTCTATGGTATTTTGTTAGGGCAACCAGAGCAGACCAAGACAGTTATCAACATGACTATTTAGAAAATTTTAAGTGAAATATATAGTTCATCCTATATTTTTGTTGGATGGCACTGTTCTAGATCTTCCTTCTACCAGGGCACTGTGTGCTGCAGAAGGTAGGTAAAAATAAAAAATAAAAAATAAAAATAAAAAACAAGCCAGGAGCATGAAGGAAAGGCCACCTTGAAGCCAAAAGAACAGGAAAGCCAGCTCTGCCCCAACCTGTACCTGAGGCAGGGCACTGGTCACCAAAGGACTGACTAGTGTGACCATAAGTGACTCCCTCTTCCTCCCAGGGCTGGAACACAGATCGTAATCTTACTCCACCTCCCTACTAGCAGGGTCTGCAGCTGCACAAAGCCCAAGGAGGCAAAAAGGAAGGAAATACAGTCCCAGGGACCAGATCCCACCTTGCCCTGTTTAATAAGGGAGGTGAGACTGGTGAGGCTAGACTGAGGAACTATAGGTAGGATGATCTGGAGATCTGGATCCTCGCCTGTCCTCAGAGCAGGACAAGACTTAAAAAAGAACAGCTGGTCCAGGGATCAGGAGTCCAGGAGGTCTTGTGGCAACCAGGTGAGCTGCTGAGTACCCTTGGGCATGTCTGCTGCTGCCCTTCTTGTGGAAAGGCATCTCAAAAGCAGCACTCTTAAGAGAAGGGGGCAAAGAGGAATAAAATGTTCAACATGCAACCGCTTTGCCTCCACCACACAGAAGTGGCTCCAGAGGAGTCAAGACGTAGTTTCCCACAGGGTGACCGGGTACCAAAGTGGTCTCTGCCCCTCTGGTCCCTGCACTCAGGTTCCAAGGCTCCCAGGACCACGAGAGAATTCTCCTGTTGAAGTTAACTGCTAAGCCTCACTATCTTGAGGGGGGAAAAATGAAGCGGGGGAGGGGGCGAGGAAGAGTGAGGGTGGGAATCCAGGACGTTCATTCCATCCCCTCTCATCCAGATCCCCATCACCGCAGCAGCAGCGCAGGGATCCCCCCTCCCCTGCATGCCCGGTCCCGCCCCTCGCGAATTTCCCAGACTCGGAGCTGCTGCCACCTCGGGCGGCAGGGGACCCGCGCCGCATGTGTAATGGGGGCTGGGAACAAAGACGCGCAGGACCCAACGCCCGGGCCGCCAGGCACAAACTGCACCCACTGCCCCGAGCTTTTCGCCGGAGCATTAATATCCGGTTCTCCGCTTTTCCTAGCACTGCCAGAGGCTGTCCCGGCGCGCCCACTTGGTTGGGAGCACACACCCCAGCACCACTAGGAGAGGGAAATCGGGGCTTCGTCTTTAAGTCAAACCGCTTTCCCGACAGAACTCCGCAAGAATACACCCGAACCCGCACATCCCAAACCAAACACGCGGGAACCGAACACTCCCAACCACAAGACCGCGGCCAGGGTGCGTGCGGGTCACCCACGCCCGCCACGTGCCTCTGGGAGGCCCAAGAGAAGAGAGACCTGTTGGTTTTCCTTCTTACTCACTCCCATCTTCCCATCCTCCCCTCCCAGGTGCCCCACACAAAGCAGTCCTGCGAGGTGACTACTCCGAATTTTGAGGCTCACCGCGAGAAAGGCGGGAGCAGGTGGGTCCCAGTACCAAAAGCCAGGCAGGCGTGCGAGGAACGCGACGCAAACTGGAGGGATGGGATGCAGGGAACTCTGGGCTATGTGAAGCCGCCCCCTTTGCTCCGCTATACCTAGTGGCTCTGAGGGACGCGCAACCCTCCCCCGGCCGCAACTGCATCTACAAACACGCCGCCCCCCGATTAGATCTGCCCGCCCCGCTTGGCCGCCTTCCCCAAGCTCAGGTTTTCCTCACTCTCTCGCTGGGTTCCACGCGCCCGCTAGCCTGAACCCCGACCCCGACGCTCCGGGTCCTGGCCCCTATCGCCGGGCCGCCACTGCCGACCAGAATGCCGCAGACTAGAGCACAGACAAGATCGTCCCGAAGTCCAGGGAGCTGGGCTCCCGGCGCGCCCCCACTCCTCACCCAGGAAGGTGCAGGCCGGGGGCAGGTGGAGCGGCTACGAGGCCGCGGGCCCTCCCTTTGTTGGTAAACAGCGGGCGGCGCCCGAAGCTGACCCCACGCGCCCTCCCCGCGCCCCCCACGCGCGTCCCGTCCTTACCGGCGCACAGCGATCCCCAGAGGAGGGCGAGGGCCGCCCAGGGCGCCGTCATGTTCCGCGGCGCCGCCCCGCGGACACCCGGAGCCTGCGGGCAGGGCCGCGACGCGCTCCCAAGGGCGCGCAGGGCCCGGCGGCGGCTGCGCTCTCCTTCCCGCTCCTTCTTTCGGTCTCGTTCCCCGCGCGCTTCCTACGCCTTCGTCCCCGGGCAGCGTGCGGGCTCGGGCTCAGGGACGCTGCGGGAGTTGCAGACTGCGGCCCGGGCTTTGGGGCGACGTGGGGGCCGGGGGACGGTTGCAGGGCACGGGCCGGTGCGCGCCCGACTCAGGCATAGCGCAGCGGGGCTGGGCCCGGGCCCCGGGCGCAGGGGCCGAGTCCGGAGGGGCCATGAACGGGGGGGAGGGGTTGGGGGAGGGGAGCTGAACCGAGTCCAAAATGGCTCCTGAGCGGCGGCCACGGAGCCGAGCCAGCGGGGAAACCCGGATGTTGGATACAAAGAGGCGGGCGAGCTGGGCGGGGAGGGGGAGGGGAGGCGGGCCCTCTGGCCGCGTGGTCCGCGCCCCACTCAGGGGCGGGGCCCTAGAGAAATAACAACACCGAGGTCCCGCCCCACAACCCGCTCCCCCTAGGAGGGTGCTCGTACAACCCCCCGGCTGGAGGGCAAGACTAGGCGCTCCTTCAGAGGTGGCGGGATTGTACGGTGGGCTATCACTTTGCACTAGGGACTCTGGAACTCCGGGGCGCCCCGTTGTCCACCCCACCTGGGATTCCTGCCCCACGCCCTCGAGCCCAAGCTCCCCAACGCCTGCTACCCTAAGACCCCGGCCTGAACTCCTCTGTCCTCCCAAATCCCCAGGAGTCTTGGGCGAGGCATATCTTTATTGATGGGCGAATAAATTCTCTGAATTGATAAGTAGTCCCCCACGCCACAAACACAAAGGCATAACTAGGGATCCGGGTGAGAGATGATTAATACCCATCCAAGTAAGGGAGGGCGCAGAGCAGCCGCAGGTGGAAAGGGACTTTTGGCTTCCAATGGTCCTCAGGCTTCTCTCCTTCCTTCAATCCCCACCTTCAGAACTGTTCTCAGTTGTTTCCAAATCCCTGCATTTGAAGATCTTGTCTAGCATATGCCTGTGCTTTCCTTGCCTCCCAGGTTCTCCTTGGGGGTCATAGTTCTCCATCTCAGATTACACACTCCTTATCACACAAGCAGAACTTGTGAAGGTCGTGATAGAAAGCCAAGCTAAGGGACAAGCCTGTAAAATTCTCAGAGTTAATTGTTCTGTGGCTTCAGTTGTCACAGGCTTCCTTGGTGCAGGGCAAAGTCACCCTATCCCAGAGGGTGGTGGCACCCAGGTATCTGAATCAGTTTTATCCTGTTTTGTTTTGGCCCCCTTTTTTGGTGCTAAGAATTGAACCAACGGCATTGCACATGCTAAGCTCCTGTGTATTACCACTGAGTTCCATGTTTTCTGCCTGACTTTCCAGGTTTTTTAAGAGAAAGAAAGACCCAATTTTATTTATTTTTTTCATCTGGCCTTTGTTTCTCCGACACTTAGTTGTGTATGTGGTGCTGGTGTTTGAACCCCGGTCCCTACACATTGGCAGGCAAGTGCTCCAACCACTAACTTTCCATTTTTTATGGCAGAAACCTATTACAAAAATCTTATGTAAAAGTCCATCATGCAGGGTCCTGCAAGAGAAGAGCATGCCTTTAAGGTCAGTTTGGATGATCTAACCAGACCCCAGGTCAAAATAAAAATGGCTGGGGATGTAGCTCACTAGTAGAGCATGCCTGGGTGAACCTCAGTACCTCTCTCCCCAAAAAAGTCCATCATGCAAATGTACATTGCCCTGATTGAAGCTGAAATGGGGCTTACCACCCCCAGTCTCCAAAGCACCAGAAACACCGCAAGGACCATGTTTTGGAGTCACTACTCAGAAAAAAATTTAAGGACCCCTTCTAGTTCTAGAAAATACTATTTAGCCCCTCCTTACTGCAAACCCTACAGGTGACCCATTATTTAGGCCTTTTAATGCAAGATTAAATGCTACTATGTGCCAAGCAAGAAGCAGTGTTGCATGGGATACCTCGGCTGTGTTTAATATAACATTTGGTAATCCCACAGGAGTCCCCCTGCCCCGTGGACCCACCGTGGTAGGGAAGGTAAGTCCATATCCAGCACAGATATTGCCTCCACATACTGAAAGCAATAAACTAAAATCCATGTGCCAAAACGAGATCAGCTGGTTTTGCTCTTCTTTTCCACACCAGGTCATGTGTCACAGTAAGAGCTCAGGGTTGGCCTGCACATCTTTGTCTTCCACCCTGAGCTTTCCGGAATCTTCAGATTTGTATATCCATCTGCCTCCTTGACAAATTTATTTTTTTATTTTGGTAGCCTCTCAGGCATCTTGAACTTGACCTAGCTAGAACAAAAATTCCTCATTTTCCCCATAAACCTGCTCTGCCCCCATGTATCCCTATTTAAATCAATGACATAAGTAATTACTCAATTGAAAACTTTATGAATAGCCAGTCATGGTGGCACATACCTATAATCCCAGCTACTGGGGAGGGTGAGGCAAGAGAATCACAAGTTCAAGACCAGCCTGGGCATCTTAATGAGACCCTGTTTCAAAATTAAAAAAAAAAAAAAAAAAGACTATGGATATCGCTCAGTGGTAAAGCGCCTCTGAGTTCAATCCCCAGTGCCAAGAAAAGAAAATAACTTAGTGAGTAGTTTAGTATAGTGGGTGCATGCCTATAATCCCTGCAACTTCAGAGGCTGAGGCAAGAGGATGACAAGTTCGAGGCCAGCCTGAAAGATTTAGCAAGATTTTGTTGAAGTAAAAAGCAGGGGGCCATGCATGTATGATTTTGTCCAGATGAACCCAACTACTATATATAACAATAACGCTATATTTTAAAAGATTGGGTGCATAACTCGGTGGTAGAGCACTTGCCTAGCATATATGAGGTTCTAGGTTCAGTCACCAGTACCCTCCCCTCCCACACACACACACACAAACTTTGTGAGTCATTCTTTTTTGGCATTACTGGGGACCAAACCCAGGGCCTGATGTTTGCTAGGCACTGAACCACTGAGCTAGCTACACCCCCAACTATGTGTTGTTCTTGATTTGACCCAGATCCAATTCATCGTTAAGTTGACCTTAAGAACACAGCTATCATCTAGCCCATTTTTCCATATACTATACAGTACCCTCACCCAACATCTCATATCAGAACCTCTTTGATAACAGCCAACTGGAAAGAATCTTTTTTTTTGTTAAGAGAGAAACAAGTTTATTGAGTTTTTCACATGGCCTTAGTTGCTCCAACACTCAGTTGTATACATGGTGCTGGGGTTTGAACCCAGGTCTTTGTGCTTGCCAGGCCAGCGCCGAAACCGCTGAGCCACCACTCCAGCCCCTGGACAGAATCTTAATTGGTCACCTTCTTCCATTCTTGCCTAGCTATATCTTCTAAGCAGCAGCTGAATTATTTTCTTTTTGTGCTGGGGATTAAACCTAGTTGCACTTCTATCACTGAGCTACATAACTTTTTTTATTTTGCGATAGATCTCTCTAAATTGCTGAGATTGACTTCAAATTTACAATCTTGCGTCAGCCTCCTGAGTTGCTGGGGTTACAAGTATGCACCATCATACCTGGCAAATCTTGTAGAAATGGAACCCATACCACATTACAATACTAGCCCCCTTGTCTGTGGTTTCTCTTCCTATGGTTTCAGTTACCCATGGTTAACTAAGGTCTGAAAATATTCAAAGAAAATTCCAGAAATAAATAACTCATAACTTCCAAATTTAATCAGTCTGAGTATCCTAAGGAAATTTTTCACCATCCCACTCTGTTCCACCTGGGACACGAATCATTCTTTTGTCCAGTGTATCCACACTCTATAGGTTATCCACTTAGTTGCTGGCTTGGATATTAGATTAAATGTCATAATATCATAGTGCTTGTGTTCCAATAACCCTTATTTTACTTAATAACGGCCCCAACACATAAGAGTAATGACACTGGAAGTTCAGATGTGCCAAAGAGGAAACAAAGTGCTTCCTTTAAGTGAAAAGATGAATGTTTGCAAGTTAATAAATTATATGGAGAGGCTACTAAGATATAAGAACAAACCTTCTTTCAGTAAAATTGTGAGAAAGGAAAAAGAAATGTATTCTAGTTTTCCTGATGCATCTCAAACTGCAGAAGGTGTGGACACAATGTGTGTGGCAAGCTCTTAGTTAAGATGGAAAAGGCATTAAATTATAGAGTTTGATTCTATACAGTTTTAGGCAGCCACTGGGGTCATGAAATGTATCCCCCATGCATAAGGGGTACTCCCTTGCTTGAATACTCTCATGGAATCTTGTTATACTGGCTAAGAAGGTTCTATGTTATCAGCCCCTTTTTTACCTTTCTCATCTCAATCATGGTTATCAGCCAGACATGCTGGCCTGCTTTCTGTTCCTCAGACACATTAAAGTTGTTTATAGACACCACTCTCTATATTCCCTCCGCTGGAATAACCCTCCCTTGAAATCCATGTTGTTGAGCTCCTGGGATTAGCTCCTATCTCTGTCACCATTTTGTTCATGAGCCCAGCAAGCAAATATGAGGCTGATTGACAGAGATGATAATGGATAGCCAAAAAGCACGTTTGATTTGGCTTTTCTGTTCTTTTGAACAAGATTGCTAAATACTTCATTTGATTCCTGACATAGGGTAACTATAAGCCAAAAGGCAAAAAAAAAAAAAAAAAAAAAAAAAAGAATTATGCCATGCAAATCAAAACTACACAGATTTCATCTCACACCAGTCAGAATGGCAGTCATCAAGATAACCAATAATAATAAATGCAGGAAAGAATGTGGCGAGAAAGGAACACTTTTACACTGTTGGTGGGATTGCAAATCAGTACAACCACTATGGAATCAATATGGAGGCTCCTCAAAAGACTAATCATGAAACCACCATGTGACCCAGCTATAGCACTCCCCTGTATTTATCCTGAAGAATTAAGTCAGCATACAATAGTGATACATGCATACCCATATTTATAGCAGCACAATTCACAATAGTGAAGCTATTGAAGAAGCGTTGGTGTCCATCAATGGATGAATGAATAAAGAAAATGTTGTGTGTGTGTGTATATATATATATATATATATATATATATATATATATATACAATATAGTGCTATTCAGCCATAAAGAAAAACAAAATTTAGAAAAACAAAATTTTTGTCATTTGCAGGAAAATGGATGGAACTTGAGACCATTATATTAAGCGAAGTAAGCCAAACCTAGAAGGTCGAGATCATTAGTTTTCTCTCATATGTAGAGGCTAGAGAGGAAAAGGAAAAGACAGGTGTGTGTATTGTGGGGTGGGGTCTTGTGAAACTCAAAGGGAGATCAGAAGCATAGAGGAAAGAGACAAGAGGGTGGGAGAACAGGAGAGAAGGGAGGAAGTGAAGGGGAGTGATACTGGCCAAATTATACCGTTATATTCTCTGTGTGTATGAATATGCAACTACAAATACTACCATTATGTACAACTATAATGCATCAATTTAAAAAATGT